>JASDQU010945890.1:0-33169 GCA_032191745.1 Picea mariana
CTGTCAATTTGTAAATATTCTTTAATTCATATGCACGATCTTCTTCTCTGATTGGCTCTGTGTAGCTGCGACCTTCATCATGATCCAAAGGTGCAATGACCCTAAGGCCATTATCCTAGAATTCCATTCTCCTCTTCTTTAGATCAACCATCATCGAGTTATTGAAGGCCCAATCAAAACCTAACAGTGCAGGATAAGGGAAGATCTCGTCCACTATCTCAATTACTTCAAAATCTACAAATGTCCTTACCCCATCGATGTCCACAGGGACATGCTCCAATATTCCAAAAGGACTCACAGGCTATTTATTAGCCATTCTGAGTCAAATAGGGGAGTAAATAAACTTTTATTTTCCCATCAGTGCCCAGGTATGCTTCATCATGACATTGACCTCTGACCCCAGGTCAAGGACTACATAATCTATATCATAGTTTCCTATCTGAACATTCAGGTGTAGCTCCTTATTTTTCCTTCTCTTTCTTGACACTTGGTTCACAGCCCTATTCAACATAGGGTCCACTCTTCCTATCTCATATTGACTTATGAAGTGTTGTAGTTCTTGTATGGCTCTTCCATCCTTAATTAAGTCAAAAAATGAATACAAGAATCCTACCAGCTTGCTTACCTCTTTTCCATCTCCTGTTAAGGCAGATTGATCAAATGTCAGAGGCATTCCACATTCTTTCACCTCTGGTTATGCCTTCTATGAAGAGGCCCATTCTCCTCCAAATTCCCTATGAGCCTAAAATGTCTGCTTCTCCCTCCTTGGATCAAACAACTGTGTCTTCTCTGCAGCTCTTCTGACCCCTAGTCGTTCTGTATACGTTTCTGGAGTCACTATGTCTTCTCCTGTAGCAGTGACTCCTCTTGTGATAACAATGACTCTAGGGTCCTCTCCATGAGGTTCAACTGATATCAGTTGTATCTGTGCATTCACACCCTATCTTTCTTGGAGCTTAGCCAACAATGCTAGACATTCCTTGATAACATGTTCAAATGAGTTGAAGTAACTGTAAGTGGTACAAGGGTTCTAACAGTCCCTTTCTAAGTGACCTGGCTGCACACAGTTGTAACAAATAATCTATCCTCAAGCTCATCCCATACCTCCTCCTCTTCCTCTTCCTTGGAATTCACCACGAGGGTTGAAGTTTCCTCTTCCTGGGGAATTATACTGCGCAATGTTTCCTTCTTCCTGTACTTCATCTTGAATTTTTTATATATCCCTTGACCTTTCGTGCATGAGTTCATAAGTTCTGCAATCCCTATCATCATGCCCTACTGACTTACAGAATGTGCAGTACAGATTTGTGGGTGTCTGGACATATTTTTGCAAATAGTAACATTCACCAGGGCGATGTCGATTTCTACATACCTCTCACCAAGGTAGGGTAACTTGCTTCAAAGGGCTCAGAGCTCCAGAATCCAAGTACTTGTGAAATAGGGGACAATTCTCCTTATCACTACCCTTTGAATTTCATCTGATACACCATATGTATTCCCTTTTTTCTTTTCCTTTTTCCTTCTTCATATCTTCGACTTGCAATGATAAGCTGGTTAGCTGACTCAAAATTTGACTCATACCTGAGTTGGATTCTCCCATCAGGGATGATTCTAGTTTCATGGTGATATCCACTGCCTCAACCTGTGAACCAATCTTATGTTGCATCAGAGGAACTATGATGTGTGGCAAGAGCGCAACAATGAACCATTCCTTGTTCTATTTGTCTGGGATTCGGAAAGTCAAGTGGCTTGTTAAGGTATTAAACCTATGATCAAACTCCCAAACAGGCTCAACTACCTTCTTATTAATCTCTTTCAGCTCTGTAATGCACTGTGACTCCGATTTAGGTTTCTTGAATTCAGAAATCAATGTAGTCTTGATTTCTCCCAACGGTTTAGGTTATGCTAGTCCTTGAAAAACTTTCATGTACCAACTTAGTGCACGGTCTCTCAAGGTAGTACTGAACCGAGTCCTCTTAACATTTTCATCAGTGACATTCTTAATTCTCCATACATCTTCGTACAAAAACAAATGTTGGTCGGGATCGTCATATCCATCCCCTCTAAAGGTGGGTAGCTTCATCTCGTCTACCATAGATCTTCCTAGAATTCCTGACTGAATAGGTACTGAATTGCTTGTAGTAGTTCTCTAAGTGCCCTGATAGCTTAGGTTACTCTGGTTACTTACTGTTACTACAATAATAGGAGGAGTAATAGTACTTACTTCGACGTTAGGCATAGTTCCTGAAGCTCCCGATTCGTCTCGACGAAGTTCTTCAGTATTTTCTTCTTTTTCCCTAGCAGACTCTGAATGTTCCTCGTTCACTAGCTCTTCTTATTCTCCACTATAAATTCCTTCTTCCTGTGCTAATGGCTCGTGATCCTCCTCAAACAGGTTCACAAGGGGGACTTCTCTAATTGATCTCCCACTGCGCATATGTCCAACCTCTGTGTCATTATCGTTGTTTGAATTCTTGAACATTAGCCTTTCGATCCAACCAACTACTGTATCTTCAAGATGTTCTTCTCATTCAATAGCATCTTGATCTTTAACTTTAAAAAGTGTAAAAATTTTCCTTGAGGTCCTATAAAGAAATATCTCTCTACCTGGATGTATGATTCTACTCTCTCAACAGTGAACTCAATAATATAACCTCCAATCATGCTATCAAACCAGTGATCCACTGCTCCTGAAATGGTGTTGTCAACTCTCTTGACCTTCTGGACTAGCACTTCCATCCAAACCACAGGTGGTCTGAGTCTGATCTCAAACTGGGTATCTGTTAATCTGGCTAGCCACTCGTATAGATCCTGATGGATTCCTCCATAGAATATCTTGTGTATATCAGTAAAGATATATTTTCCCAACCAATCCTCTATACTAATATTAGGGTTTCTATTCTGTGCTTCAGCAAAGTCATTTTCTTGCTCTTCTATTCACTTTTGAATCTCTATCTTCGATGGAAGCCACCATGACATTCCCTCATGAATATCTTGATCCCGGCAATGAAACCATTTGTTGGCACAGGGGCAGACCTAGGGTTTAGCTCTAATAGCGCACCAACAAGCCCTAACTACTGGCCCTTTTGGCAACACCTTCGAAGCAGATGCAGTCTCACCCGAAGTAGAAATAGGGGGTTGCAGGAAACATGTGTCTACAACTAAAAGGAATGCAAGTGGATTCAGAATAATAGCACACAACAACTAGATTTGATCTACCTCTCTTAAGCTCACCTCGCAGGTTATACCTTAGATCTAACACAATAATGCAATAATGAAATAACATAAGCAAAAGAACATAGCATCAATCACACATAACACCAAATGTACGTGGTTCTCCCTCTCTCTAGGGCTACGTCCATAGAACTGTGATTTATGATATATTAAATGAAAGCATACAGTTCTATCTGCGCACTTAACTGCGGATCTCTCTTCTTCTCTCTCACTCCCCGTTCCTGCGCACCCAGCTGCAAGGTTGATCTTCGCACCCAGCTAAAGATCTTACAACACAAACTATTCTCACAATACAATACTTCTCCCTCAACAACAATCACTCATCATCACATAATCGAACCCATCCCAGTTCCTCTTGACCTTTATTTATACATTACAATGACTCTTGGACAACCCTATGCCAAAACCTAGGTATCAAAACCCTAGATGCTAAAACCCTAAGTCAACTTGACCCGGATTTCCAGGGATTCACCAGCCTGTCTTTCCTTCTTTTCCATGCGGTGCTCCAAATCGTCCATTGGTCTATTTCTTCACTTGCTGAGTCATCCATGATCCATATTTCTTGCTGATATGTTTCCCTCAATCTCCTCATTCAATGGCTCGCTCACCCGTACTTTGCTCCGTCTTTTCTACTTCTTTGGTCCACTTCGACCCAATCTCAGTCATTTCGCCTTCCGCGCAGTTTGAACTCTTCCTTACTTCTTCCTTGTTCTTCAATTTCTTCCTTATTCCATACCCAAGGGCCAACATATGGTTTTTTTGCATGGCCCCTCTACTCCTTATGTGATTTGGATTTGCAAGCATCGTCATTCCTGCATCCACTGACAAAAACACTGTCAATAATCCATATACATAAATCATACTAAAAGAAATTGTATATCACATGTGCGTAAAATTAAATACTCAAACAAATACAATCCACTCCTTGACTCAATCCAGATTCCAAGGAAGTTCATTGATTCCATCAATATCCATAACCTGTCATGTGTCCTGCACACTCAGGTAAACTCGTCAATAGTATCTTCCAATACACACACACACACACACATCAAAGTCACAATACACATCCTCATCATATATAAGCCATAATTGAAATGAAATCATAATATTCCATAACCGGATCACTTGCACGCAAGTGTCCTCAATGAATATGTCAATAAAATTTTGATCAGTGGAGCGGGATGTTACATCACTCATGTCCTAGGGTCCGAACATCTTATCGGTAGCCTATTTTGGAGGGTCCATGAATACAAATTTTGGCTGCTATAATGATGTTTGATATGGGTTTTCATCAATGGATTTGTCAGATAACCCTTCTAGGATTATCAAAGTAAGTGAGGGAATCACCCTTGGTGGAGTTTCCATGTAAGCTTTGTAGGATAAGGGATTCAGGAAAATATCACCAAAGATATGTTGTTGAGGAAAAATGACTCGATTCTCCCTAACAATGGCCCCAAAATGTTATCGCACAATTTGTACTTGTCCAAATCCCAATACAAGTAGGTGAAATTGGCGTAACAATAGAATATCCCACCACCATCACCTCGGTGAGAAATCCCCACTTTTAGGGATGGATGGAGATCCAACCCAAGGGAGAGGTCCTTGGTGGCCTAAAGGCCCAGGTAAGCTAAGGATATGGTTAAGCTAATGTTATTTGATTGTATGTAGAAAATTACAAGGTTTTATATGGTTGTAGCAATGTTTTGTAACAACAACAACAAAATTAGTTAATTTGGCTAAGCTAGGGTTAGTAAAATTTAGTAAAATATTGAGAGAATGAAGTTTGAGTGTTTGTTTGATCAATCCTTCACAAGAGGACAATGTCTTTTGGGCTTATGGAGTCAATTACAACAACAACAATAACTTGGAGAAATAAATGATAATAATGGTCTAAGGATGGAGAGATAAAGTCTTGAGGTGTTTGCACTTCAAGGCCTCAAGTTCTAAGTCTCAATGATGAAATTTTAGCTAGAGTGAAAGATCTTTTGGGCTCTAGTGAATTCCTCTTCTCCTTGAAAACTTAAAATATATATTTGAAACTAGTTCTATAACAAAACTTGTAAAGTGCTAGCACTTTAGGGCTTTAGAAGCCTATCTAGACAATATCTTCTTAGAAATTTGACAAGTGGAAAAAGACTAGAGAGAGAAATAAGAACTTTATATCCCTCTCTTAGGGTTTAAGAGCAAGATATTTCATAATCTTAAACATGAACAAGTAAAAATATACCACGACATTTATAGGATAAAGAAATTGCATATTTTTACTTACTTCACCAAGAATAATCAAGCACAAACCCTAGTTGAATACTTTCCACCACAAAAAATAACCAAGGACATCACAAAATAGCTTCTCCAAGAGGTGCACACTAGTTCAAAAGACCAATAGCCTAAGTGTAGCAAACATTTCAATCCTACTCTCTTATGAGAGGAAGAGTTATGATGTAAAAATGAATTGAGCCTAGCCATATTTATATGGAAAATCCTAGCTTCTTTAATCCAAAAGTTGTGTATTTTCATAAAATTGAGCCTACTTCTTAATTTGCTCATTTAAAATTACATAATCCTAATTTTACATAAAATAACCCTAAAAAGGGTGACGTCATCCCCTCTAGGGTGACGTTAGGCTCTAAGAAGGTGGCATTTAGGTTTCTTAGTGGAACTTTGGGCCTCCAAAGGCCAATAACCATGTCACATGTGCCAAAACATTATTCCATGCCCTCCTTCCATATGACCTTCATCAAACCCTAGCCTTCTTCATGGTGATGTCATAGGCTAGGTGAGTGACGTCCAAGCCTTCAAAGGCCATATTCCAAGTGGGAGAAGGTGGGAGCTCTCTGTCTAGGCCTGGAAGAGTTCCTCCAAAGTAAATGACCTCTGACACAATGGTGATCGCTATCCTACCCCATACGTGGGCTCTCTGCATCCATCCTTGGGCTCCAAAGCCCGATGAAGGTCCGAAAAAGTCATATCCTCATGAATACATGTCCACTGGGAAAGGTCTTGCAAATAAAAATAGGTACTCCCTCCAAGGGTACATAAATCACAAGAATCATGCCAAGTAAGACACATCTAATAATATAACCACCTGAACATGTGGATCAAACCCCCCTTTTCAAACTAAACAAATGCTCAAAGACTTTATACAATTTGTCAAATTTATGTGTGGGAGGGGTGTCAAGGCATCCTATTGGGCTAGTCAATCCCAAATTCAAAGGTGTTTCCCAAGGGAAACCTATCTAAGCCATGTGTGAGTATGAGGTGGAGTGGGGAAAAACCTCTGGGCATGGGGTTCATAGCATACAAGGGTTTGTATTGTCTCATTTATGGGTGCCTTTATAGAGGGTGTGTTGCACCTTTGTTTTCAATGCAACCTTTTTCTGACATATAATTGATTACAATATGATTTATGTATATGGATTATTGACACTATTTTTGTTAGTGGATGCAGGCTTGACGATGCTTGCTAATCCAACTCACATAAGGAGTAAAGGGGCTATGCACAGAAACTAGAAATTTGAGGGAGAGGTGGCAACGTCCCTGTCACAGCCTACTAGTACTCACACTGTGGCCGAAACTTTAGGTTAACGATTACCTAGTTTGAGAGGTCCAGGATCTCGAGAGGGTGGATTGAGACAGTAGCTCACGAATATTTATAAGGGGTACGCAATAAGGCAAAGTCCTCATTCCTTAGAATCCCTTAGTCTCTCACAAGATCGACAGAATGGAGTGTTGACTCCAAGGGTTGGACAAACTTCCAAAACCAGTCTAGGGTGAGTGGCACCCGTGGAGCACGTAGGTGCATCTTGAAGGGCACGTCGCGTAATTAAAAGTTGAATCAATAAATCTTGGTGGCCTAGAAAACATTGAAATGATTATACCTTGTTGGAATAAAATAATTAATTAAACAATAAATTATTAATTATAAATCCTAGCAAAAGTCTAATCCTAAGTCTAAGACTAAGTCCAAATTTAAATTTAAATAAATGACTAAATGAATTATGACATAAGTTAAAAGATTTGAAAACATAATCAAACTCGAGGAAGAAGATAAATAAAAATTTAAAAGAATGGATAAAATGCACATGTGTGCATGAAATTAATAAAATGGATTTTTAAAAATAGAAGAAATAATAATATGCAAGAACAAGTGTACACATAGAAGAGAATCTTGAGTCAACCTACCACTAGTCTAACTAGAAGAAGACTCCTAATCCAACTCTAACTAAGATCTAGTTAGGATACACTCATTAAATGAGAATTTGGGGAACAAAGGGACAACTAAGAGCGAAAATAGGAACACATTGGGGAATGTGAGGGAAATTGGATTTTTAAATAAAATAAAAATGGTAATTATTTGTGCAACTTAGGGATAGTATGACAAGTCTGTGGGTGAATAACCCTATTTAAATTAATTAAAAAGATAATTAATTTTGCATGAGGACATGTTTCATTGGGGATTTTTCTACAAAACAAATGTGGTAGAAGGGAAATGGATCTCACTGGTTCTTGGTAATATTATGCTGCCAAAATTTTGTGGATTGTGTTTTACTTGTGAGAGTTGGGATACCAAGATTGTAGAAAGAGTGGAATCTCTTCCTTGTGAGGAAAGTATTGGAGCTATTGTTTTTTGGTTTCTTGTATGTGGCCCCTTGGCGTCTCAGAGGGCTAAGGGGGAAGAAGAGTACCCCTAGCATTGGCTGGGAGGTACCGATGAAGTTTCAGTGACTAGCAGATTGAAGTACAGAAGGAGCGCAAGTCTTTGAAGGACACCATCAAATATCAGTCTTCATTGGTCCTGGTATTTTATTTGAATTATATTGTAGTATGATAAAATTGTATATTGGAATGGTTAATGCAGCTGCAAAATTTATTTAGAATTTCTTTGAAGCCCAATTGTTATTGTTCGCTTCCAACTAAATGGTGGATTTGAWTCTTAGTGGATTGTTTTRTCACTRAATTTTATAGCAATTMTGAATGTGAACTTYRAATGGTTTGAAAATTCTATTGTGAGTTMRAACCATMGTTTTGTATGGTATTKTAAATTAATAATTTGAATGTYGATCAAAAAGTTTAGAAGTTCCTTSATTTMATTTTCTTATTTTATTTATGGAAACTAGAATATATTGCATAGGTCACTTCCAAGATTAAAAGTTTTCGAAAAGTAAAATTGTTGGSTCATTGATTTCTTAAAATGAATTTCAGAGTTGAAATTTTTTCTTGGAATCTCTATTACAATTCTGGAGTGTGGTTGTTTGCATTGTAGTGATAGTAATTGAAATTTCTTTCAACTTAACATTGCCATAATGGATGTGATTTTGTTGCAGTTCTGAATCCAAGGCATGTATGGTTGTTATATAATTATTGAAGTTCAGTTAGTATTTCGTTGGAATTTATGAAAGGCAATGTCCCCCGATTTGAAATTTCTCGTTGGTCTCTGTGAGATGGAATTACCATTTCGATTTGAGTTGTATGGTTGTTGTGGTTTTGAATCCGAATGAGTAATCACTAATCAATGCTTAAGATCGTCGCTCCATCAAGGGCTTTCTGGAAATCATAAATGTTTTGATATTCCGAATGAGTAATCACTAATCAAGTTTTGATATTCCTTAAGATCGTCGCTCCATCAAGGGCTTTCTGGAAATCATAAATGTTGGGAGTCATCCTCGAGTTTATTGCTTTTCTTTCGCAGTGTTGTGCATTGAAAAATGTATTCGCAATTTGAATAAAATTATGGGGTCACCGCAAGAACTAATTATCAGTTCGAATTCTGCAACGCACCTTTTGTTGTATTTTATATCGTACCCTGTGTATGATTTCAATATGATCATCGATTTATAAATTGCAAGTCTGATATTAAAATTTTATTGACACTGTCTATAACTCTTGTAATCAAAATAAAAAAATATCAATCTTCCCTTACACGTGTGTAGTTGTACAGAAGTAATAAAAGTCGAGTGTTAACTAGAGTCTAATTCCACTTCGGATCTTGGCTAGACTCTTGGCTAAATTAAACTTCAGTTGACCTAAGTGAACCCAAAACTCTTCCGATAATTCTGGGGTTGTAGCGATATATTTGGATATTGTTTACTTTGTTCCTCGCACGGTATTGTGTTGGGTTCAATGATTATCAGTATATCCAAGAACATTGGCAGTCCCTCGCCATATCCAAATAGGTTCTTATAAGTGTACGAGCTGGGAATGGTCGTCTTAATTACCATTCGCCAAGCTCACTCTACCTACAAATTTCTCTTTTTATCTAATCCCCAACATTGATAATCGGACTCTCCTTCCAAAACTGTTAAGACACCTTAGTCATCGTTGAGTAACGAAGGAATCGTTACATAGAACACGATTTCTTAGGATAAGTCGTGTCTCTAATTCAAAAAATTATGTTGTCATGTCTTTTTAGATATGATATATTACCACCGAAGGTAAACAACATCATTTATATATATTTATTGGTACTAGATAAATGGTTTTTTTTAAGCCTAGAGTTATACTAAAAACTCCATTGTGAAGATCTATTGAAAATTAAATTATGTTTTGATTATTAAATCCTTGCACTATAGTTGATAACTCTTTACTTAGTTTCAAGACTCTTTTTAATAGAATGATTTATGATCGAAGCTTGAGCCCATGTTTAGGCTAAATGGTATAGCTCACATTCCAATTTGATTGTATGATGGATTGATTATTGGAATTTTTATAGGTTATTAATGTATTACTTGTGGTACCTTTGTTTGATAGTGAAAAATTTATTTGCTATTTATATTTTTAAACGGAAAGAAAATTGTTAATTATTGAATATAAACTTTATGTGGTATTCTTAGGGAGTAAGTAATATGTCTAGATAGTGAGCAACAATTGATTGTATTCTTATAGAGAGGGTACATTTTGTATAGAGGTTGAATAATTAATATTACATTTAAGGACGAAAATTGTTAAAGGTAATAATGATTAAATGATGGAATTAATAAAGAGGAGGTATATTATTTAAATATTAGATGATGGAATTCATAAAGAGAAGGCATGTTATCTAGATGATGTGTAATTATTGTTGTTTGTAACCTTTAAGGGAAGGAAACTTTTGTCTAGTAAAAAGATTTATTTGAATGTTTAATTTACGTTATGATCAAGTATCTTACTGTTACTTTAGTCGTAAGTCTAGAATTGATTTGGTTATGGGAATAGATATCTCTATGTTCTTGAGAACAATCTCCAGTACTGAGACCTTAAATGGTCAAAATCAATCGGATGAATCCTAGACTTGAGCATTGATTATGTGTCTTGGAGGTCCTAACCTTGTAAGATAGCTTGGGAAGATAGACACATTTGTTATCATAAATTGATATAATTGATCTTTTATCATAATGTTGTAGTTGATTCTTGCAGTGAAATGTTGTAGATGAGAATAGATGTGTAATTATTAATGTATGTTGTCGCATGTTACTTGTTCTAACTTTTGATGTTTCAAAAAAATAAATTTACCACTACTGTTCTCACTTACATTGATGTAGTAACAGAGAGGTCATTACATATGGTATCAGAGCGGGTTCAACCCTGCGACATTGGATTGTTACGCCTTCCACTGTGTTATCTAAATGATAAAGATGGATCGCTAATTAATTTGAAATTTCTCATTTAGGTAATCATGGTTAGAGTACACATGGGAAGTAGACGACGTGGTACTAGAGGAAGAGGTGTGACACCTTCGATAGTATCCACACCAGAGGGATCTAACCCTCAAGGAGATGAGAAAACGATTGCGCAGGAGCAGGTTGTTGTGGGAGATGTGGTAGGTATGATGAGATCCTTCCAGAGGATGTTAGAGGCCTTGATCAACCTCCTGGATAGATATGAGGGCAGAGCGTCTTTGCCCAATGAGGGTTCACAGCACGCTCCAGTTGGTAGTAGTAGTATACACAGAAAACTTGAGAAGTTGAAGTTTCCCAAGTTATGGGGTGCCATGAACAACTTTTCTGCCGAGGCATGGTTGGAGAACATGGAGATGTGCTTTTCACTTCATGATTACACCTCCAACATGAAGATCTGCATGGCAGTGTTCCAAATGAAAGGGAGTGCTCTAATTTGGTGGAAGACACTCTGACCTCAACTAAACATGGTCATCAAAGACATGTCATGGGAGTTGTTGAAGGAATGATTCCGAGAGAGCTGAGGAATTCATTGAGCACCATCTTATTGAGTTCAATGCCTTACAACAGGGTGGTCATATGGTGTTGGTGTATGAGGCCACGTTCATGGAGCTACTTAGGTATGCTCCACATATAAACACATATAAGTTGAAGGTCAACAAGTTTGTGTTCGGCCTTAACTTCAACATTCATTCAAAGGTGAGGATCCTAATGCCTCAGATGTTGCACGATACAGTTCAGAAGGCCCTAATAGTTGAAAAATAAATGAACAGTGGGGGTCAGGCCACGACTCCTTCTAGACCGACTGTACATACGACATTGGGAGCGTAGCAACATCAAACACCATCCAGAAAGACTTCTGGGCAATGAGATATGGCCAAAGGACCTATGTTCTCGACACCGAGATGACAAACTCCTCAAAAGAGGACTCCTTACAGAGGACCAAAGTAGCAACAAAAATGTCATCTGTAGTAGCAACAACATTTTATGTATGTTCGATAGAACAGACCAGGATCATAGACTGCTAGGCCAACAACTTCTACTTCGGGGACTAGGAGCACTAGACCGAAGACTGGATGGTGGACATTTGGAGAGCCACATTACCAATGAGATTGTCCTATTGCGAAGGCCAGAGCGGTCGGATCATCAGGACCCACTACTATTGGATATTTGGGCAAGACCCACAGGATACATGCAGTGGTGAACAACCACCAAGCCGAGCACCAATCCACTATGCTCGAGACATCAGGTACAATTGTCGATCAAACCTTTAGTATTTTGATAGATCTAGAAGCTACAAAGACCTTTATTTCTAGTGCAACACTAAAGAGAATTAAGGTAAAGGCAGTCGATCCAGATGAGTTCAGATACGTAGAAATGGCATCGGGTACCAAACAAAAGGTTGGTGGAAAGGTTACGAACTATAGCATTAAGTTGGGAGATTTTGTAACGAAGGTAGATATCTACGTCATGATCTTAAGATCTTATGACAAAGTGATAGGCATCCACTGGTTAGAATCACATGATGTGATACTTAACTATAAAACGAAATTGTTATGTTTGACAGATGATTTGGGGTAGAATAAAGTAATTGTAGGAAGAAACCAAGGAGTGTTCTTGAGGTTTATTTATTCCTTACAACTAAAAAAGAGTATGTGCAAGGGATGCAAGCTTTATGCAATCTTAGTGCTAAATGAAAAGGGTGAGGTAGAAGGATTAGAAAACCTTCCTATAGTACAAGATTTTGTAGACATATTTCCAGAAGAGTTGTCAGGTTTACCACCCAAGAGAGAGTTTGAGTTTACAATAGACTTGAAACCTAGAACAAAACAGATTGCAAGAACTCCATACCGGATGTCAACACCAAAATTGCAGGAGTTGAAAATGAAATTGAAGGAATTGTTGGACTTGGGACTTATACGTCCAAGCGAATCTCCGTGGGGTGAGCCTGTTATTTTTGTGAGAAAGAAGGATGGATTGTGGAGACTTTATATTTACTATCGTTGATTGAACAAGCGACAATCAAGAAAGAGTATATGTTTCCAAGAATAAATATTGATTTGATCATATGAAAGGAGAAACGGTGTTTTCGAATATTGACATGAGATTGGGATATCATCAATTATGGATCAAAGAGGAGGATATCCCTAAGACCACATTTAAGACCAGA
The DNA here is from genome assembly GCA_032191745.1 of Picea mariana. Classification (NCBI taxonomy): domain Eukaryota; kingdom Viridiplantae; phylum Streptophyta; class Pinopsida; order Pinales; family Pinaceae; genus Picea; species Picea mariana. Next base: position 13,057 of record JASDQU010945890.1, read on the forward strand.
TTCAGACACTATGATTTCATCATTTTACTATTTGGATTGGCGAACGCCCAGGGGTAGTCATGAGTTTGATGAATGGAGTGTTTTGCGAATACTTGGACAAGTTTTTTCAATTATTTATTGATCACATACTGATTTATTCTCAGACGAAAGAAGAGCATGACGAACACTTGAGACTGGTTATACAGTGTCTAAGAGAGAGAAAATTGTACGGGAAGCTATCGAAATGTTCATTTTACCAATCGAAGATTCATTATTTGGGACATATCATATCTGGTGAAGGTATCGTTTTAGATCCAACAAAAAGTAGAGGATATTATGGAATGGCCAACACCAAAAAATGTACAAGAAGTACGTAGCTTTATGGGTTTAGCAGGATATTACCAGCGGTTCATCGAAGGTTTTTCGAAGATAGGAAATCTCATTACGAAATTGCAAAAGAAAAATAAGAAGTTTGTTTGGACTAAGAAATGCACGGAAGCATTTCAATAGCTCAAAGAGTTTCTAACAACAGCACTGATACTGAAGGTCCCTGACATGGAAAAATAATTCTTGGTATGCACGAATGCATCCAAGAAGGCTTAAGAAGAGTTTTGATGCAAGACGATCAAGTGATTGCTTACATTTCAAGGAAATTGAGAAAGCATGGAGAGAATTAGGAAATGCATGACTTGGAGTTATTAGAAATTATATATACCTTGAGAGTTTGGAGACATTATTTGATTGGACGAAAATTTGAATTAAAGACATCTCATTGTGGATTGCAGCATATATTTACACATAGTGACTTGAATGTGTGACAGAGGCGTTGGTTAGAATTACTTAGCGAATACGACTTTGAGATTGCTTACATTAAATGAATGATGAATAGAGTGGCAGGTGTGTTGAGTTGGATACCACACATATTCTTGGTAATACCTCTTAAGACGAATCTTCGAGAAATGACTCTAGCTCTATAGTTTGGCGATGAATGGTACAAAGAAGTTAAGGATAATATTGGACAAAATACCATGTTGGTATCGAAGTATGAAGGTTTTTCATTAGACAACGATGGATTGTTGATATTTAACGACAAAATTTACGTACGAACTAACGATGAATTAAGAAGTTTGTTCTTGAGTGAAGTGCATTGAGCAGTTTACATGGCTCATCCTGGAGTCATGAATATGAAGGTATACCTTAAGCCTTTATTCTTCTAGAAAGGAATGAAAGTGGACATAGTTAGTTACGTGGCGAGATGTCTAGAGTGTCAGCAAGTGAAGGCTGAACATAGACATCCAACAGGATTGTTATAGCCACATGCTATTCCTGAATCAAAATGGCCGGTCATTTCGATGGATTTTATCATTGGATTTCCATTGATGGAAAGGAGACACGATTCAATTTTTTTGGTAGTTGACACTCTGACGAAGAGTGCACACTTTATTCCAGTGCATACGACGTATCAGGCGACAGACATAGCTAGAGTATTTGTCAACGATATTGTGAGATTACATAGTATACCAAGAATGATCATATCCGATCAAGGATCAATGTTTATAGGTCGATTTTGGGCTAGTTTCCAAGAGGACTTGGGAACGCAGTTGAATTTTAGTACAACATATCATCCTTAGAAAAATGAAAAAATAGAGAGAACGAACCAGATTTTTGAGGATATGTTGCATATGTATGTAATGGATCAAAAACAATGTTGGGAATACTTCTTACCATTGGTAGAGTTTTCATACAACAATAGTTACCACAATACGATTAAGATGGCACCATTTGATTTTCTTTATGGGCAACCGTGTCGGACCCAGTTGAGTTGGGATCGACTTGAGGATAGGGTCCTGGTAGGAATGGAAGTGATGCGATAAATGGAAGAACAGATGCAAATGATAAGACAAAGGATTAAAGAAGTGCAAAATCAGTAGAAGAGTTATGTTGATGTGCATCGCATTGACCGCAATTATGAATTTGGTGACAGAGTTTTCTTGTGGGTAAAACCGCACAAGAGTTCGATCAAGTTTGGAAAAGGTGTTAAATTCTCTCCTAGGTTTTGGGGACCTTTCGAGGTTGTGGAAAAGAAAGGAACCATGGCTTATCGACTATCCTTGCCTGATTCTTTGAGGAGTATGCATGATGTTTTTCATGTATCTGTTTTGCAACATTATGCTCCTGATCCATCACATATGATTGACATGAGTTCTTTGCAGGTGTTGGATGAGGGTTCTCTCATGTTGGAGCTAATCCACATTTTGGAACATCACATTCAACATCTACAACATCGAATAGTCAATCAGGTCAATGTCCAGTGGGACAACTATAGTCCACACTCAGCTACCTGGGAGGATGCATATGAGATGTGTCAATAGTTTCCTTACTTGTTTGATAGATTAGATACATAGATCTATTATAGTTACAATTATTTACTTGCATTTATATACTGTACAAACTTCAAGATGAAGTTTAAAACAAGAGGGGTTGTATGTAACATCTCACTCTACGAATAACACTTTTATTGACATATTCTTTGAGGACATTTGTGTGCAAGTGATCCAGTTATGGCATATTATGATTTCATTTCGATTATGGTTTATGTATGATGATGATGATTTATTGTGACTTATTGTTAAATTGATGTATATGTATCGACATATGCTATTAATGAGTTTCCTGAGTGTCCAGGGCACATGAAAGGTTATGGATGTTGATGGCATCAATGGACTTCCTTGGACTCCATATTAAGTCAGGGAGTGGATTGTATTTTGTTTGAGTATTTCATTATATTCACTTCTAACATATGATTGATTACAATATGATTTATGTATATGGATTATTGACACTGTTTTTGTTCGTGGATGTAGGATTGACGATACTTGCTAATCTGACTCACATAAGGAGTAAAGGTTTCATGCACAGAAACCAGACTAATACATGTTTAGATGCATAGTGAATCTCTTTCATCTAAAAAGATGATTCTTTGGTTGCTTGGGGAAAAACATTTTTTTTCTTATTTTCAAGATATCATGGAGAACGATATTATGGAAAACAATTGGTATGAATGGACATAAAGGAATTATTGCATCATTTTGAAAGTGTTTGAATATGTAATGAAGTCTCGTTTGTAAAAAAAAATTGATTCCTTATTTGTTTGGGAAAAACATTTTCTTCTTATCTTCAAGAGATTATGAAAAACAATATTATGGAGGATAGTTGGCATAGGTGGATTTAAAGTAATTATTTCAACTTTTCAAAAGATGGACCCTACATTACACTTATAATAATTGATCACATTAGACTAAAAGTTATGCCTGGAATTTATTTTATAATTAAAGGAATTATTTATTTTTATTTTGAAGATCATTTATTTTACCATGGTGGAGAGATATAAGGTGATTAATCTCTTCCTTAAAATTTAATTTTTGTGAGGCAAGTTAGTGAGTTTGTAAGAGCTAATTTATAGTGCCATACTTATTAAGTGGGTGATGTAAAGTAACTAATTTCTTCCATTGAAGCAAATTAAGATTGAATTTGAGTTTGTAAAATTACTTAGTACTTACAATGGAAAAAATACTAACAACAATAGGTACTTTAAGAAAGAAAAATAATCTCAATATCTCATGATAAGATAAAGGGTTTTCCAGCTCCAATCGTTAGTTCAATCATTTGAACCATATTCCTAAGGCATTTTGCTAATGCTGAGACCACAAATCACATATATTCATGGGAAGAGGGGGGATTTCATAAGCTTCTCCTTGGAAAAAAACATATTGAAGTTTTACAATATTAATAAAAAATTGTTTATATTTACACCATAAGGCATTCTATTGTGAGGAAACATGAGTAGATGAGAGTTGGAAGGATCTCCACCATACATCCCTCAAGATCTCCTCTGTCCATCTACTTTACATCAGAGTCTTTCTTGGATATTAGGCCTCACATTGGATTTGTAAATTTGTTACTCATCTTTCTCGTGTTTGTTGTCCATTTGTCACAGGTGTATCCAATCTTGGCCACATGAGGCTCTCTTTATTTGACAAGTACATCTTAGTGTGCAACTACCCATCATCAACTTAATCCTCTTATTGTGCCTGGGCCTCTAACAAGTTTGATTCAAAAATGTTTCACCTTTGTTCATCATGTCATTTGGATGTCCATTATCCACAATTTTCTTATTTTATTTAGCCTATGGAATTTGTATTGCTCATGATCACTCATCATGTTTTTCATTTAAGCTCATGGATCATGTTCATTCGTTGAATATTTGATGTCAAAATTAAATATATTCTTCCACTAGTCTTCATCAAATCCTATTAAAAGACACTACAACTAATAGAGTACCTTTCCACCAGTGGAAAATTGCTCAAAATGGCAATTTATTAAAGATTCTTTGGACACCTATGGAAAAGAAAAGGAAAAACAAAATATGAAAATGACCAAATTTCCTCTAGGGGTATGAGCTTTGGGAATTGTAGTGAACAATATGTTTAGTAGGAGACAAAAAATTGTGTAACAAACATCTATTTAAATTCTAGATTAGAGATTAGTATTGGGTCCCTTGTATCCATGGCAATACCTCTCATACATTGTATGTTGTAGGCATTCTTACACTTGAAACAATTTCATCCTAAGAATGTTTCGATACATGTTTCATTGTCAATAAGATACTCTAAATAAGTTGTTACCACTACAGTTGCGAGCTACATACGTTTAATGGGGAAATTTTGAATTTCGTAGTTGCAATTTTAAATTGAAAATGAAATAAGAAAAAGAAAGTATTTGAATCCAAACAAAATCCACAAATTTGAAACTTCAAACTCCTTGACTTCCAAATGCTCTGTAATACCTGTTTTATAAAATTTGGGAGAGACGTAATGACCATTGATTGAATCACTAGGATTATTATTAGATGGTTCCTAGTACAATATTCGATAAATATTTCCATTCTTCCTTCAACTATCAATGTATCTACTCATTGATTTATTCAAATCCACATATATAGATTACATTTCAATGCATCACATTTTTTTACAATGTCCCTTTGCATTATCAAGGGAAGTTGATAGTAATAAAACTTTTATTTGTTACATTTAAGTTGGTGTCGTCTTGGTAGTTGTTCTTAGTGAAAAGAACAAAAAAGTGTTGAGGAGAAGAGAAAGGAATGTCAACAACATTTAACAAAATTCTTCTTCTATCGACTAAATCTTTTAATAGTGGAGAGTGCATTGTTGGTTTGGTTTAGAACTACGAAAGTGGCATATTTTCTATTTTTTGTGTGGACAAGATAGTTGGTATGCAAGTGTTAAGCTCAATTCAATTCAAGTCAATAAAGAAGAAGCATATTTCTTGGCATATGGACTGATTTATAGGTATAATGGTTATGGCGCTCAGCAAAAAAATATTAGAAGTTAGATAGAAATGGCTTGGTAATCTTTCCTACAGATAATGTGTGCTTATCCGTTCAATTGCAAGAAGCTTCATTCATTTTAGAGTTCGTTATCAACATGAACCAAAAAATATTATCGGTAGATAACCCTAAATGATGCAAAGCACCCTTTATGAAGCCATATTGGTTGTCCACCATTAAAATCGTGAAGGACCACCACTTATCATATATTTTTCTATAAAGATCTGTCGGAATAATATTTTTTTTCTGCCATTAAAATCGTGAAGGACAGCCACTTATTATATATATTTTTTGTAAAGATTTCTCGGGATAATATTTTGGTTGACCACCATATAAAATCGTGAAGGACCATCACTTATTATATATTTTTCTGTAAAGATCTTTCGAGATAATATTTTGGTTGTCTAACATTAAAATCGTGATGGACCAACACTTATCATATATTTTTCTATAAATATCTGTCTGAATAATATTTTTGTCTGCCATTAAAATCATGAAGGACCACCACTTATTATACATTTTTCTATAAAGATCTCTGGGAATAATTGTTTTGTGAAAACTCTGGACTAATAATAATATTATCAGGCACATGGTGTTGTCAGTTGTTAAGTGACAATGCATGAGCAACGTGACATCATTTGTCGATTGTTAAGTGGAAACGCATGAGCAACGTGACATCGCAACACTAGTGGTATTGCTTGTTTGGTTTTTTCCATTTCCCTAATCCAAATCTCTGTGTTCAGTTTCCCTGATCCAACTCCCTTTCTGTGCTTCAGTCTTAGTTTCCACCAATCAATCTCCGTGCCTACCTGCTCACTCACAATTTGTTACAGTATTACCATTTTATCATCCAAATACCAATGGAAAAACCCATGTTCGCTCAACATGATACATTTGCTTCTGCTGCTACTTATTCCTCTTCCTCCTCCTTTGCATCGATTTATTATGCTCCCTATGATGTGTTTATCAACCATTGGGGCCCTACCATCAAAAAAAACTTTTCTATATTTTTCTACCATGACCTTTAATCCAAGGGATAAAATACAATCTCCACTTGAAATTTGGAAGTCATATGAGTTATTAAATACAATCTCCACAATTTTAATCACTTGAAATTTGGAGGTCATATGAGTTTTAAGTGTGCATTTTATACTAAGATGGTTTTATTCTCTATTTTACAAAAAAGGTAGAAGTCCTTATTCATTTGAAAATGTGTTCGGATGATATTAAATATAGATTTAGAATGTTATTAAATTGACCCCAAAACTTAGATCACTAAATTTAGTTATATAGAAGTATGGGCATGCATTTCGATTGGGTCACTTTCTACTATTTTGGTCTCTCAATTTACAAGGAAGATTTTTTCTCTTTTACACATCAACTACTTTTATGTTTGCAAATGAAAATCTACCTACTTAGACATGTGTAAAATTATCTAAGACACCCTCAACAACTTGAATCACTCAAATAGAAGGTGTGTTAAGACCTGGGAGTGCATTTTTGTGAAGCCTGACTTGATTTTTTTTTTTTGTAAGTAAGAGATTTGTATTAAAATGACCTTGCACAGTAAAAAATATACAACTGTCGACTTAAAAAAGTAGTGAGGTGGTTGCATCGCCCAAGTGGGAAACCAATGCAGCCATCTGTCAATCCATAACAATGTTTAAAAACTAAGTGCCTATCACAATCTATATCCAAATATCTATGCCTAGAGCTATGCATGTAAACAATTAAGCCACGTAGGGCTGAATCAAAAGAGGATAACCAGAATGCCATTGGAAAAAACTTAACCATGAACCTAAGAAACCAGTCATCACATTGAGCCGAGGGACGATTGGGGTGGTTGTCCGCCATCATTTTTCCCTGGCTCCAAAGTCGGGCCACTATCGTTGGAGATGGAGTCTTGTGAAGGAGAGAAGATAAAAATGTCTCAAGGAACTCCTCTCATCGTTCCCGCAGCTCGAATATGAACAACAAATCCACCAAGTCGCGTCGAACCTCAAAGACGAGGTCTTGAATAATTGCAATTATGCTCTGAATCCCCAAGTGTTCATTGCAGAGTGCACAAAAAGGTGGAGGAGGAGGTGAGGATGAGGGTGGAGAGGAAGGATATTCATGGGAGGAGGCAGAATGACTAGGTGGAGCAGTCGGAGGGGTGACCAGGCGGGAAGGCGCAGCTAATTTGAAGGCTCGTCCTCATTGAGTTCGGGTGCAAAACCAAGTGAATTTCCCAGATTGTCATACCATTCGACCCTACAAGCCCCAGGAGAGAAAAGAGGAGGAATTTCCATGGTGGAAGAGTGAGCAGAGGAGGGTTGCAGGTCGGGTTTATGGCGGTGACCACGCCCATAAGTATTATACCATTCTAGCCCTCGCTTCGATTTTCCTCTTTTCCTCATCATCAGGAGGATGAAGAGAAGAGCGGGGGAAAGAAAATGCAGGGAAGCAAGAGGGACGAAATGGACAAGGGACTATGAAACAGGGCCGAATATCAGTAGAGTAGAAGCCAAAATATGAAAATGGATGGGATAACCCAACACCAAGAGAAATAGTCGGAGGTTCCTTCTCGCTTGATGAGACTTGTTGGAGTTCCATCCTGTTGGTGCAATTATTTGCATAATATATTACCAAACATAAATTATCAACCAAGATTCATAATTAGTAGAGTTGATGCACTATATGTGCCGATAACAGATAGGTTCCTATGTCTTATGAGTATAGCATAAAGAAGAAACAATCAATACCAATACTTTGTTTTCACACTTCAAAGATAACACTCTTCACACAATTCAGAAAGTAGAAAGAAAACTCATAAACAAACATATGATCTAAAGTTCTTTCTTAGGTGATGGACCTGTTCATTGATGGCTCATGAAAGGAAAATATGAACCTTGATTCTATCTCCTAGAGCAACTAAACTAAAAGAAATCAACACTCTATTTTGCAATCCTTAATCTATGTTTTACACACTGTGAAAAAATTAAAGAGCAAAATTCAAATAAAAGACTCTAGCTAACATGCACTCCAAAGGCTCTCTTACAAGAAACAAGATCGTCCATTTACTAGCTCATGAAGGTGAAAGATGGATCATGATCTTACTTCTGTAGTCACTCACTTCAATATCAACTTGCAAGTTGTCTAATTCTGCACACTCTTCAAATCAGAAAAGGAATTTTAATGCAACCTCGCAATTATGAAAAGTTACTTTATTTCTACATAGGAAACAGGGATTTTAAATGAGATGTTCCATGTATTGGCTCATGTAATGCAAAATATGGACTCTCCAATTGTTCCTGTACTACCAAACTTTGCAAGATAGAAGATGAGATTAGAAGGGCACAATTCAGAAATAAATGATCACACACAGAAATCATAAATGTTCACACACAAAAATTATAAATGATTATAAAGCTACCACTAGATTATTGTTCACAACTTTTGATGCATCCACACTTATATTATTTTGTAACTTACAACTTATTTACATAAAAAATTTCTACTCACAACTGATATGTACAGAATCACTCTACAGACATACTTACAGAAATTAGATCCACGTTGCAATTACAGTAAGCTTGCCAAGTTGGATCGATGGGCCCTTGCCGATGCCAACGGGGCATCTTAGAGGGAACTCACAGAATAGTAAACTTTAAATAACACCTGGAGTCAATGAACTTAATGTCATATTAATTCTTCAACAAATTTACACAGATAATATGTTCAGAAATCCAATCTGCAACATAACAATTCCTCTCCTTTTTGGCTTAGCCATCACTCAATTTATATGATTTTTACATTACAAATTTGGATCTAGACAATCCAATCCAAATAAAAACAATTTTCCATCAATGGAGGTCAAGTACAACCACTATCTAATCAAGGAAATGTTGTTCCTACAAATCTGGGCATGATCTTAGAAATTTTGGAAAATTGGCAAAGATTGAGGATGGATCGTTCCCCCTGAGTTGGAGGTCCACACGTGTGCGATATGGAAATTATGGCACATGCCTCTAAATGAAAACATGGCTCTGGACAAAACCCATGTCCCTAAATTTTGAGATCCACCGTCATCGGCTCGAAAATCGAGGTGAAAATCGAGTATCGGAATGCTGGTACCAAAATCCTGTAGGTAGTTGTTTAGTACTAGAATACACACAGTCATAATCTTGAGTATCGAATTAGGTGCATGGGTAGTACCGGAATAGAACAGAGTGTGCTAGTACTAGATCAAAATTTCCTAAGAGTCAAACAATTAGGATCATGCAAAATCAAAACATTTAATCAAATTAATTCAAGAAAAACTAAACAAATCATGCCTTAATCATAATTTACTCCTTATGCACATGAACAAGGTCATTTGGTTTGTGTTTGGGAGGAAATATTCAAGTATAGGATTATAACATAGGCAAAAAGGATCAGGTACAAGGTAATATAGGGCATTATATATGTCAAAACTGAGACTCAACACATCCCATCGCCATTACTTTGCCTGTGTGAAGGAGATGGTGCAGGTACTTGGCCTAGTGAATAGACTGTCACGAGTTAATTCCCCTTATTAAGTAGTCGGAGAGGTTGGGAAGGTGGCAAAGAACGTGGATAGATTTTGCTAGGTGTACTCCGACCTTCCCCTTGGGCGCTATTCTCGCAGAAATCCTAACTTGCATTTTGAACAAAGGAAGAAATTACAGTTTAAAAGAAAAACATGTATTTCTTAAGTGTGAGTGTGCATTTTTAGATGTGGAGGCTCTGATGAGATTGAATTAGGGTTTTATGCAACAATAGAAAACCTAATACTAATCGTCTATATAATCATATATTGAAAATAATGTCATCTACAACTGGCTCAACCTCTTCAACTTCTTAGTCTAACACATCTACTTGCTCCCTGTGTCCAATGCATCATAAGCATGACTATCAGTGTACAATGTCAATTGGAATTTATTTTTGAATTCATTTTCCACTCATCAAAAATTTGACTCCAATGCTACACATCTAATCTCCAAGTGAAAAGGCCAACTCCTATCAATGATTCGACGATCGTTCCCACTTGCCCATTGCACCGTTGATGGAATTTTTCTGCCATAGAGTTTCCACACCGATGGAATTTGCCCGCCCTAGCACCGCTACTTCGACATACTTATTGTGCCATATTGTTGGACCACTAACAGATTGTTCCCTCCTCATCATCTCTCCTCCAATGGATTGTTCCATATGGATCGTCGCACCACCAACGGATGTGTCCTACCATAAGGTCACAATTTCAATGGTGTGCACGCCAACTTTTCGACAATATTTATGGACAATATCGTTGCACGGACAATGGATGTCATATGTATTACGACATCCGCTTGGCGGAAGAAACTTTCCTAGAAAATGCCACATGGCATCCTTTTGCGTTGAATATATGACAGTTATATGATCATCATTGTTACGATGAAAGTTTGGTGGATTAAATCTCTCCATAGCTACCATGTGGAAAATTTCTACGTCGGATGTACGATAGATGGATACGAGCATTGCTAGTGGGACAAAAAGGCTTTGACAAACATATGGAACTGGGTTCGTTAGAAGGCCGACATTGATTCATCAAAAATTGTGCCAAATGTAATAATGAGTGTCTATGTGATATTAGGTTGGAGATCATGTATGTTGAAAGGCCAGTGAGCCTAGCAATGTAAATTGTAATCACACTCAAATATATTAATAAAATGCATCACTGTTGCAAACCAAGTCAGACAAGAGAATATGGGGGTCTAGGATTCCACAAGAGGGAAAGGGGGCTAAGTCAAGGGGGCTTAAGACCAAGAATATAATAATGTATTCCTAAGTCCTAAGTCTTAAATTATAATTTAATCCTAATTTCTCAAGTGGGAGAACGGATTTCCAAGTGGTGGGTGAGTAGTTCTTTGGGTGCCACTTGTCAAAAAGAGAACATGCATATTTAAACTTGGATTTTAGTGGAAAAATCATTCATTCCATCATTCTTGGTCATTATTACCATTGCTTGTGGGGTGTGAGATGAGGAGCTATGGTAGCCTTGTTACCTTGTGAATCTTATGAATCCTAGGTGGATTTGGGTGTATAATTCTCCTTGGGTTTCCTCAGGGAAGGTTGGATCCCTGGAGGGAGAATTGTTTGGAATAGGTTTCCCTACGTGTGAGGTTTGAAGGGTGCCTAGAGAATCCTGAGTGCAACTAGAATTCCTATAACGATAGTGTTATAAGACTTCTCGGTTTCCCTATGTTGGATCCTTGGAAGGGGAGTGGGACAACCCAAGGGAACCCGATGCAGAGAAGAGGGTACACTTCCTTGAGTTGTGCGGTATGATGGGGAATGAGAGCCTAAAGGTTGGAACTACTATTGGAGTTGGTACCTTTCCCTAGACATTGTTATGTTTACTGTTAGACCATAGTTGGCTTAGATAGCCTTTGCCCTAGTGGAGTCAAAGCCCTATCTTGAGGGTTACTTTCTATTGAGAGTGCTAGAACAATAGTGTATATGGATGGGAGGAATGTTCTATGCTAGAACGAGTTGGTGACTTCATAAAAAGATAAGAGTTATTTATGTTCTATGCTTTTTATGTTGCGTAATATGTATTTTATGTGCTTAATTATGCTATTGTTGTACACGTTATATTTATCAATGTTATTATGTGATATGAATAAATTATGCATGGAAACTACATGTTGTTAGGACTGCATGAGTGTTCATATGCATGGAATAATATTACAGTTGGGTATCAGATCCCTATTGGGAATAATTAATAAATGATATCATAGTTTTAATGAGCGGGGAAAAAAGAATTTTGAAAATTTGTATTGACAAAAGTTGGATTTTGTGACATATGCCCAAAAGTGAGTCTGGGGTGTGTTACATCAAGAGACCCATTGCTATATCCATGCACTCAATAAATTTCAAATCATGATTTCTAATGGAGGTTCCATGAAATGTGGGGGTCATTGTGAAAATGTGCACCTACAAATTGGTGATTATTCTTTGAAATCCCACGTGTTTTCGATTGACATGGGGGGTTGCAACATTGTCCTGGGTGTTGAATGGTTATGCACTCTAGGATCCATCACCATGGATTTCAAATAATTATGCATGAGATTCCAACAGGATGGGCATCACTACAAGTTCCAAGTCCTCACAACAGGTTCCCCTGAGATTGTCAATTCACACCAAATGGAAAAACTCCTAAAACAGGGTCATTCTAGCATCATTTCCCACTTCCATGCCATTCAAGTCAGTAAGACTCCATCCCCAACCATTCATCCAGACATGCAACTTATTCTCTTCAAAAACCACTCGGTTTTTTAAAACCCCAAAGGCCTCCCACCTTCCCATGGTTCCCATGATCATTCCATCCCACTTATACTTGGTAGTCTTCCAACAATGTTTAATGTTATCACCACCCATTCACTTAGAAAAATGAAATTGAAAAAGTTGTTAAAGAATTGTTAGTTGTGGGTGTCATCCACCCTAGTACCAAACCATATTCATCTCCTATGGTTATGGTACTAAAAAAATAAGGTACTTGGCACATGTGCCTTTATTTTTAGGCTCTCAACAAAATTACCACAAAAGATAAATTTCTCAATCGTATCATTGATGACCTTTTGGATGAACTGAAGGGTTCTCAATTATTTACCAAACTCTATTTGTGTTATGTCTATCACTAGATTCATATGAAGGAGGATAATATTCCCAATACTATGTTTCATACTTATGAATTTCATTATGAGTTCTTGGCCATGTCCTTTGGCTTGTGTAATGCACCCTCCACTTTCCAAAGTCTCACGAATCACATCTTCCAACCTTTTATCCATCATTTTTTCCGTATTCTTTGATGACATCCTCATTTACAGTAAAACTTAGCAAGCCCATATTGCCCATGTGGACCAGGTCTTACACCTACTTTCGTAGCATCAACTCTTTCTCAAAAGGTCCAAATGTTCCTTTGGGGCCTACGAAGTCGAATATTTGGGCCATATTGTTGGTAAGGAGGGTGTCTGAGTAGATCCCATGAAAATCAAAGCTATGAAGGATTGACCCCACCCTAATAATCTTAAAAGTTTTTCCAAAATTATGGAAAAATTGCAACTACGCTCACTACCCTCCTTAATAAAAATGCTTTTAGTTGGAATGTGATCATCGATAAAGCCTTATGAGATTTGGAAGAGGTTATGTGTACAAGTCTAGTATTGTCTCTGCTTGACTTCACAAAGAGTTTTTTTGTGGAGTGTGACACCTCAAGGAAAGAGATTGGTGTAGTTCACATGCAAGAAGGAAAACCCTTGGTCTTTACTAGTAAAAAATGTTTTGAGCGACACTTGGGAAAATCCACATATGAGAAGGAAATGTTGGCTATTTTGCATGAGATGAATATATGACGTCCTTAATTTCTTGGGAAACACTTCCAAATTAAAATTGATCATCGTAGCCTCAAATATTTTTTGGAACAGTGGATTTCATTCCCCAAGCAACAAAAGTGGCTGACCAAAATGTTTGTCTATGATTATGAGATCATCTACAAGAATAGAAAAGAGAATGTGGTAGTTGATGCAATTTCCAAGAAATATGAAGAAGAATGGTCCCTCTTTTCACTATCCTTCATTGTAGTTGATTGATTGAGGGAAGGTCGCCATGAATAGTTCCAAGATCCTAAAATTTCTAGCCTGATCCAAAAACCGCAACAAGATATTAATGCATCTCCAGGTTACACATGGAAAAATGAGAAGCTCTTCTATAAAGGCCACCTATATTTAAGAAAATAGTCCTACTTTAAATCCATGGTGGTCTCTGAACTCCATGCCTTTCCAACAACAAGACATTTTGAATTTTGTAAAACCTATGAACGGATCAAAAATTCTTTTTTTGGGAAGGCATGAAGCAGGAGATACACACTTTTATGGCAGAATTCGATACTTTCCAATGCAACAAGAGAGAAACAATGAAATATCTAGGAGCACTACAACCTCTCCCGATCCCACCTACTATATGGATAGATATAGCTATGGATTTCATCATTAGATTACCCAAATATGGAAATAAATCAGTCGTCGTGGTTGTGGTTGATCAACTTTCTAAATATGCTCATTTATGTGCCCTCCAACACCCATTTAAATATTCCACAATGGCTTAAGTTTTCATGGAAAATATCTTCAAACTACATGGAATTACACAATCTATTGTCTCAGACCGTGATCTAACTTTCACAAGTAACTTCTGGAAAGAATTGTTCAAGATCCCAAGGCACCCGATTACATCTCAGAATTTCCTATCATCCCTATACTGATGGTCAAAACGAAGTTTTCAAAAAAAATTTGGAATCCCATTTACGATGCTTTACATCTAAATAGTAATATCAATGGGTTCAGTGGTTTCCTCTTGATGAATGGTGGTACAATACAACTTACCATGGTTCCATTTGCATGACTCCCTTTGAGGTGGTCTATGGTCAAAATCCCCCCTCTATATTATCTTACCTTCCTGGTGTCTCCAAAGTCTAGGAGGTGGAAAAATCCCTTATAGTTCATGCTTGCATTCTACACATTCTCAAAGACAATTTGGTCATGGATCAAAATCGAATGAAGCAAAAAGATGATCAATTTCATTCCAAATGTCATTTTGCTAAAGGGGATCAAATGTTTCTTCATATACAACCATATAAGAAAACTTCCCTCAAAGAAAACCACTTCTAGAAGTTTTCTCTAAAGTTGTATACCTGATATACAATCATCAAGCAGATTGGGTTCATGGCTTAAAAATTATCCCTTCCCAGTCACTCTAAGTTCCATCCAATTTTTCGTGTCTCCTGCTTAAATAAAGTGATTGGATCCAAGTTATATATTCAAGCTTGTCTCCCCGAATTGGATGAAGAAGGTTCAATTTGGTTGTATCCACAAGCCATCTTGTGCCAATGCAAGTGTCATCTCCATCAATGTACCATTCATGAAGTTTTAATACAGTGGAAGGATACACAACTCGAGGACGCCACATGGGATCCAACCACCATTCTGCAACAATTCCCACATATCTAGCCTTTATAACAAGGTTGCTATTTAAACGGGGTGGGGGGGGAATGTTAGGTCCCTAACCTCCCTAACCCCTCAAGTATATAGAATACTATGCATTTCTATTTAATAAGGGTCATCATTAGTAAATAAGACCTATGTAATAATGTGAATAGAACTATTGTAGGAAGACTAACTAGAAATTTCCACCTGTAGAAAGTTCCTCCTCTAGAATGTTCTTAAGAAGATAGAAATAGTTTATATAGAGCTAGAAAGAATTGTAAAACTTGTCTTGTTGAATCATTTGTAATTTTATCTCTGCTTTAGTGGAGGTTTCCTCTTCGAAGAGGCAAGTGAATAGTTCTTTCGATTAATAAAGATATCATATTTTGAACAATATTCCCATTTGGTACCTTACATGTAAACGTTGGATCTCATCTTCATGGTTGTAAGATCCTTGGGCATCATCCATATCTCTAGTTCTCATATAGGAACTGAATATGTTTTTCATGTACTTCTAATTCTGCAAAAATGTTCATGCAACAATTATTATTAGAACTATGCATATTGTAAAATTGTCATTAATTTAGCTACAGTCCCTTCTTTTCCTTGAATTTTTAAAGAACACTGATAAACTAATCAAAATTCTGAGCTTTTAAATATATTCCTTTTTGAATTATCTTTCTGATGGTTGTACTTATGTCTCAATTTGATTTCTAAGATGAAAGTTATGGCTCTCTAAAATCAATAATTTTATCCCTTTTTCACTTGTTTCACTAGTACCCATGATTTCAAGGGCTAACTCCTACCTCTTGTAGATGAAATTATGGAGAGAACAACGAATTTTTTATATTGGGAACTAATAATATTCCAGATTGTGAATACACAACAACTCTATGATTTAAGATTTACTACTCCATCCAACTACTGCATCAATCTAGATTTTGTAACTTTGTCCTTTTGCATTTCCTCCGAACTTGGAATATTAGCAGAAAATGGTTATCTCCCAAATGGAGAATAATGGGAAAACACTTCCTTAATACAAAGTTATCTGGATTGATGAGTAGGTAAAATTTCAACTAAATAAAACTTTCTGAATTGATGATTTGGGGTCCCTTTTCCTCCGAAGATTTCAAAAATCCCCAAAAAGTGCCAAGGAATAGTAGATTTTTCCATGTTATGACATCTCCACTCCCAACCCTTTTGAATTTTTCTAGAAGACCAACTTAGCATCTCCAAGCCTTCTTTTTGGATTCGCTATAAAAATTTTACCTCTATCTAAGCCCCATTTACTGAGCATGACCTAGGTCTTTAAAAACCACTATTTTGAATTTTATGGAAAATAGAAGAAGAACTGTATAAAGACCCTCACTGGAATATTTGTAGCCTTTGTCACTGTAGACATACCCTTTAAATTCATCTGATTTTGAGTTTTTCTACTCGTGTTATGGCCAAAACAAGTTTTTGACTCTTGACGATTTTTGTAAACTTGTTTATTTTCTCATCCCCTTTCTCCTCTTCACTTCTTATTCTCTCCTTCTCTTCTATATTTCTCTTTTTCTCTTCTCTCTTTCTCCTATATTAGTGATATTTAACTTTCTTCCTCACTGACACTATCTCTCATATCAATGATTTCTTATCGTTTCCTCTTGCCAACATGCTCTCCTTTACCAGTGAGCTAGGATCTTTTCCGCATGATGAAACACTCTTCTTCATTGGCAATACATAATATTTTCTCTTATTCAACACACTCTTCTTTATCAGTGATGAAATATCTTTTCTCCTCACCAACATGATCTTGTTTTTCGACAACAAAATATCTTTTCTCCTCACCGACACACCCTTATTTATTAGTGATGAAAGATCATTTCTCCTTGCCAACACATTCTTCTTTATCAGTGATGAAAGATATTTCCTCTCATCGACATGATCTTATTTATTGGCTATGAAAGATATTTTTTCCTTGCTGACATGCTCTTATTTATTGACGATGAAATATCTTTTCTCCTCATTGACACACTCTTCTTTATCAGTGGAAAAATATCTTTTCTCCTTGCCAACATGCTCTTATTTATTAGTTATGAAGATATTTTATCCTCACCAACACACTCTTCTTTATTAGGGATGAAATATATTTTCTCCTCACTGACACACTCTTCTTTATCGGTGGAAAAATATATTTTCTCCTCGACAACATGCTCTATATTGACAAAAATTATCTTTTCAACACTTAGTTGTTTTTCCACGTTTTTTAGTGTAACAACCCAATTTGATTATTTATTTATCATAGTTGTTAATTTAAATTTAATTAATTATTAAAATAAATTCAATGAGTCTTTTTATTATTTTATTATTAAAAAGGTAGGTGAAGTAATTAATGAGGGGATAAAGTTGTTGGGGAATTAATGAGGGGATAAGGCAGTTGGGGAATTGAATGAGGGAGAGGGATTCGAGAGAGGAGGATATGGAAGAGGGGAGAGGAATTGGAGAGGGGTCTTTGGTTTTGGGAAAAATTGGGGAAGGGGAAGGCAAGGAAGAAATTATGAAAGAGAGGGGAAGAAGGAGGAAATTGGAGGACATAGATTGTTTTGGGGAAACTCTTATAGGGGCACTGTTGTTGTTGGGAACTTTGGGCTCAGGGTTTAGGAAACTGCAATGATTCCTAGAGCTAGGGAGCTGGAGAGGTTGTTCCTAGTTGGTTGGGAGGTAAATATTTAGTTTGGGCATTTGGGAAGAACAAGAACAAATAAGTTAGGGTCTAAATCAACCAACCTATAGTTCGAGGTATGTATTTTTACTAGATGATCTATTTTTATTATGTTGTTATTGTTATGTTTTTTATTTACTAGTTTATTCCTTAAAATCATGAACTAAATTGCAGACATTACAGTAGGAGATATTTATTTATTTATTTGTAGGCCTTGAAATAGAAGGCCTTACAAATGGTATTAGATCTCGATTTCAAAACTGAAACCAAGGGATTGAACAACCACTTAGTTGTGAAAACTAGTTCCTAAGATAAAATGTAACCTACAACCTAAAAACCATTATTTACATGCCTTAAACCCTCAAGGATAACCCACAAATGACCCATTAAAGAAAACTACTCAAGAAATTGAAATCTCGATGAAGAGAGAGTATAGCAGGAAAATATATCTTATAGCTTATGTAGCTTGTTCCAGCCTCATGTTCCTTATTGCAAAGCTACCTGCTAACCTGTAAGAAAATTCACCTTCAAGAAATATCATAGAAGTAGTCATCGGTGCATTATCTTTACAGTTACTATTTATAAAATCCAAGACCAGTCATTTATGTTGGACACAGAAATTGCAAGATGCACATATATGCATGTCCTTATGTATGGCAGTGGGCAGCAGGGGACAAACTATGCCACCACTGACAAGGCTATATGAGAATCAAGTATTTTTAATTCACTTTCCATCTGTGTAATGTAAAATAATTCCAAGAATGAGGAATCCAAAACCCATGTTCACTCAATGCATCAGCCTCTGAGCATGGCCCTGTCAATAATGAGTAATTATTACCTCGAAAGTAAGTACAAATTCCATATACAAGCATTACCAGCTATAGATTACTTTGCACTACTAAATTGTAAAATGAAAAAAAAATACATTGGTGATAAACCTTAAAATCAATGAGAACATGCCCGTAGTGTACTCCAATAATGCTATTCAGGATTGCAGAGATTGAATTGCAAGTGTAGAAAGTAAGCCATCATACAAATCTAAACCTAAGAGAATGTTGAAGCAATTATTATATGGACATCAACAGTGAGGAATAAAGGAAGAAAATTTTAGATAATTAATTTGTAAATACATACCTCAACATGCCTTCGGGTTCAAATGGTGCCCAGCACCATGCAGGTGTGTCCTTGCGTAGTGGCCCTTCTCCTAGAGAGCTCTCTGTACAATACTTTTACCTTCTCCATACATGATGGTGGTACACATGATTTATACCCCACACTTGTCTATCAACATATCCTACAACATTGCAAGGAGGACCAATTTCCAAGCCTACAACCAAGAGCCGAGCATACACTATAATAATTGAGAGTCAAGTCATAAGGCAGCGCCAATATACTAGGCACCAAGGAAGGAGCCTGCAAGGAGCCAAAATTCAAGTTACGAGAGTAGCACCCACACAAGGCGCTAAGGAGGAATCCCACAAGGGGCGACCACTATTTCTGGGAAAGTATTTTATATTGCTCACCAAATGTAGGCACAACGTGATTTTCAAGAGGGTTTTCACCATTACATTGGTGGTGGCCTTTGGAAAAATGACCCCCTTTCTAGATTTCTCCATCACAGATGAGACATGGCTCATAAATGTCGATGCTAATGGAGATTACTGAGCAACACATTTGGGGTTTCCTGCCATAGCTAGCAATGATCCCATGCTCAGACTCATTTTGGAATTGATAGAGCACCTGCACACGGTGAGTAATCCAAAGAGAAAGCCGAGGTCGCAGCCTCGTTGGTATCTCTGGCCTAGGACAATGACCACAATGGAAATATGATCATGCAAGAAGGAGAAATCAAGCCATTTCTGAAGCTCATCAAGGAATTTGGCACCGTAGAAGAGCAGAAATCCACTACCAAAGCCAAGGAGAAAAGAGGATGAGGTCTCTCATGTCGGCCATGGATGTTCCTTTAGGCGGCTGGCTAGGGAGCCACAGGCCACACTCAAACCT
>JASDQU010945891.1:0-18522 GCA_032191745.1 Picea mariana
CTAAGAATCTGCAATCCAACCCTTTATCTTCTCTGTCAAAGATTAAGCATTCAAATACTCTCTACATAATTCATTCTTGACCAGACCACTTAGATTTATCAATCTGTGTATGTGTCTTCCCTCCTCTGTCTTTTCTTTTCCTCAAATTTTATAGAGCCATATATCTCCCATAATCCTCTCTTTTTCTTTTCTTGCAACATTCACTTTATATATCTTCCTGTATCATCAGCGTGTACAATTGAACCCTCAGGCTTCAAAGAATCAGTTATAATAATTGAATAACTTTCTTACAGTAATTCTTATTGGTCAAGGCCTCAAGAAGAATAGTAGCCACACGATCAGTTTAAATATTTAACCAACATCGTTCGATGATCATACATTTGTTTCGTCTCGGCATAGAATAACCCTCGAGCGCTTCGGCAAGACACTTGTGCTTAAACCATATGCCCATTGGCTATGACCATGGGCTTAACTAAAATGCGTTTCACATTTCGGCATTTCAACATTCCTGTGATGAAGTGTCTTGACACTCCAAGTTGTGATCCCCAAAATGGATCTTGATCAACGGTCCACAAAACTTCATAATCTGATCCCTTCTTTTCTTAATCTAACGACTGACAGTATTTCAACGTTTTTTCCTTTCGGGTTTTCGAGACTCACAATAGTCCCTTTCGACATTTCATCTTTTAATGTTTTGGCATTTCGGGGTTCGCTACTTCAAAGGTTAAAGTTTCTTTGATCTTTGATTTCCCAGTCTGCGAAACTTTGAAATGGAGTCTTTGTTGATGTGCTTGTTTTGGGATTTCGGCATTTCTCATTTCACAACTTTGGGACTCCTGTGATGAAGAGTCTCGATTATTGACTCCTCCAACTCCCGGTATCCGAAACTCCGAAACGTCGTGGTTTCACATTTCACGATTTCATCATTATTGCCATGAGTTTCCTTGACACCTCCAACTCCCGGTATCTGAAACTCTGAAATGGAGATTATGTCGTGGTTTCACATTTCGTCGTTCCATGTTTTGCTGTTTTAGCCTTTCATATTTCAACATTTCGGATTTTCGCATTTCGTCATTTCGCGAGTTGGAATGCTATCGCATTTCCTTCCTTTGACTTCTGATTTCCCGATATCCACATCGACGGTCCCATGGCCTTTCATGATCAGATGGTCCTGATCTCATTGGGATTTTGCGCTTTGATCGATGGCCCACAACCTTTCGTGATTAGACGGTCCTGATCCCATCGGGTCTTTGTGTTTCGCGATTTCCGTATTACGATGTCGAAGGTTGGAGCTCCTCCTTTCTCTGATTNGACATTAATGACAAAACCTGTGCAACAACCTGTGCAAACTGACCAACACCCTTAACCACAAATATAGAAGAGGAGATACAAAGGTGCATGCTTCTACTCTTATTTCATATTCCATTGTTTTGTATTTCATTTATTGTTTGAATATTTATTCTACTACTTTGCACTTAATTTATTGTATGTAGATACTATGTATCTTCTTACATAATAACTTATCTTCATGTCAATTGTATTTTCGGTGCTGCTACATTGAAATAAATAGAACTGTATTTATTTTTTTACACGTCTTTATACATACCAACTTGCCTTCATGTCCATTGTATTTTTTACATTGCTACATTGAAAGAAACAGATTAGTTGGACAAGAGGATGAAATATTATATGCCACAACAAAGGAATCTGAAGTAGAATCTTAGAAAATCTATACCAATTGTGATAGTAAATCAAACACACAAAACGAGTAGGTGGATAAAATATTGGACTAGAAAATGATGATTTGGAAACAATGGGCCTTTGTTGAGACTTCCCGCTTCTGAAAATTTCCCTCCCCTTTTCTATTTTCCCACTCTCTACTATCCATTTTTTTCCCTCTTCTATACTTAACCGAATTCCCCTTTCTTTTTCCCCTCTACTTTCACTTTCTGGTTTCTTTTCTTAGTCGTTTTTTCTGAAAATGTCTACGTGCGTGGGTTGGCGGACTCACGGGTTCACATTTATACTCATTATTCTATATCACAAGTCTGACCGATGACTTCCTCATTCCATACTTTGCCACTTTTTTGACCGCGGGTTCTTGGGCTAGTGGGATCAAAATTGATTTCTATTATTCTGTGTCCTCCAAACATCACTCAGAGTTCCGCGATATACAAATTGGTAGCTGGACTCACGGGCTGGTAAGCTCAATATTTCTCTTATATTCTTCTGTGACCTGCAAACAACTTCAGGGGTTCTGCGACATACATATTGGTCATCGAAATTTCCCATCATGCCTTGTCCCGTGTTACACATTTTTGCACTCAAAATTTCCGAGGCGCACAATTTGACCGTGGAGTCCTCACGTTTCTTGAGTATCCCTTGACACCCTATTTCATATTCCATCTCCTTCGAGCCTGTATGTGACATACAGAACAATTATGGACAATATACAATGCATATTATTATTTAGTTGTTCTGATGTTCATGTACACATGCTTGCATCTAAAAACGTTGGACAAATGCCATGGGCATGAGTAGTCAATCATCGTAAACATCAACATAATGACAAGGCCAAAGGTAAAGATTCATACTTTTTTCTCTTTATATGTTTACCAAAAAAATATCCTGAGCTATTTATTCATCTATGTCATGATAAATATGTTGATGTCATCTTCAACACATACTTTGTAGTTCACAAGAAGTATCAACGACCGCAAGTGAAATTCCCAACATAGTGCAAGCTCCGCAGACTAAGAGGTATGGTTACAAAACTCTGACCTGCATAATTTATCCAAGTTTTGTGTCAACTTGTACATTTATGCCAAAAAAAAAGAAAACAAAAAAATGATGCAGACTACCATTCACATTACTTTTTATGTTCAAAAAATGTCATCAGGTCTAAACTTATAACACCCAATATACTATCGATAGAAGGCTTGAACATCCTCCAAACTGGTCAAGTGTTTGTCGGGCACATAATGGTCGTGTATAGCACCTACTTAGACAAGGAAAACAAAACTAGATGCATTGTGTGTGCTGACATGATAGACAATGAAGCCATGATGATAGTCACACTGACTACATAACTTGTCCAGAAACATGCAGAAAATATCTTTCTAGGTAATGGGATATCCATTACAATTTTTAATATATTGTCGAAAACAATATATGACTGTGGTGATTGTGATCGGATTATATCTCTCAACGAAACAAGTATTGTGGAAAAAAATGTCGTGATTTGTTCATAATATTGTTCTGTATAGGACACTACAATCAACAAACTTGCATAGAGCAACGACACTTACCCAATCAGAACCATTGGTGTAGTTGTCACAATCGCGAGAAAACTTGGCTCGCAACACATTCTCCATATAAAAGATGATGAATCAGACAACAAAAAGGCAATGGTATCGTTCTCCATATCTAGTTTTGTCCTTTACTTTCACATGTTCATATATCTCAGTTATGTTACACAACTATTACATTGTTCCATGTTGCAGCTACAATTGTTCGACACCTATTCAAATTTGTTTTCTTCAATGGAACAACAATTGCATAAAGGGAAATTTCCACTTATTCTCTTCAAAAATATAACAAAGAAAAGAGATGTTAAAGAAAGGATCTTTCACACAACCCAAGCAACATTTGTAACATAATTGCGAACAGACATAGTACAAGATATCAAGAAACTAACTAGATCGACAACCGTTGTGCGTATACATCTACAATTCCATCCATACCTTGCTCATAAAAATTGCTTTGAACAATTTTCTTCAGCTTTTTTTTTTTTATATACAGTTGTATATTATATTGTTCAATATATTAACTACTATACTCACATGTGCAGGTTGAGGGTGTTTTGGTTGCAGTGAATGCGTACTCGACCCCCTTCGGGCCTGTATGTGCCAAATGAAACTCTCCTGCTTCTGCCTCTGCTTTCATAAATGATGGAAAAATTGATTTCCTACAATGCAGTAAAAAATTCCTTTACATATATAGACATTGCCTCAACGTTGCCATTTGAACCCTCAATAACGCAATTGTACATTGTACAATTAGACAACCTCTGTTACAAGATGTGCTTCCTGGGTTAACAAAATCTCCATAAGAAGTATACCTACAGAAAAAGGAAAACAATGTCTACATGTTATGCGACTTTTGAGTCCATAACAAATTTACATTAAATAAGGACAATGCCATAATGCATATCAGCTTAACCAAAAAAAAAATTCATATCAAGCATTGGCAGGAAACGAAACAATCTCATTTGTATCCATCCATGCTACCCAATGAGGATATGAATAGAGTTTTGCAGTGCTATGGAAAATTGAATCGGAAGCACATAAGATTGTTCAATCCAGGAATGAGAAGCATGAGGATAAACCTCATACAAAGTATCCAAATGTGAATAAATTAGGTCCATCCTTTGAGCCATAAAAATGGCTTGCTCCTCTTAACGGAACCATCAGGAATTTTTGATAAAATTGCAAATTTGGCATTGTTCGAACTCCATTAAGTTAAATGCTGACACTCTTTTCCATAACTGGTAATGTTAGAACATTGTTAGGTCAACGTGATATTGGTTCATAGTACTATCAGAAGCAAATGTTCATAGTGATCTTTCTTCATGGTAATATAGTAATCGGTAAATTTCTTGGTTCCCATTTGGAGATTTGATTATAGATGGGATACAATGTCCAATCTCCACTAATTTTGTCCTTTCTTATGTTTGGCAGACTTTTGTTCATGTGCTTTTGTGATGTAGTTCAAGGTTCTCATGGGCCCGGTTTTTGAATTATGGATGGATGATACATTAAGGATATTAATGTTTTTTCTATGAACTTAAAGAATGCACAAGACATGATTTTCCTTTTAATGTAAGCTCTGTGAAGAAAATGTAATATGTAGCTCATTTTAGCACTTTTACTTGATCGATGAAATTACAAAAATTCATCTTCAGAAATATTTTGAAATAAAAGGATATATGCTATGTGAAGTCCAATGGAACTATGATATCAACCACATAAAATTAAAATTAAAATGCATCGATGTTATACTTACGGTGAAGTTGAAAGTACAATAATTTTACTTGAACATCCCAAAATTGATTTTTCTGTAGCTTTTCGATGCTTCTCTTATGCAAACACATCCTGGAAAGTATAAACATGACTCACTTTCTCTATTCCTTGATTGAAGAGCCTGTTCACCTGTCTAATAAACTTCATAATTACCGTTAAGACCATCAATGGGGCTTTGTTAAGATTGATTCCCACTTCCAAAAATTTCCCCCTGCTTTCTTTTTTCCCTCTCCTTTCCCTTTCTGGTTACTTAGTCATTTTTGGGAAATGTCTAGGTGCATGAGTTGGAAGATTCACATGTTCGGATTTCCACTAATGCTTTTATATCACGAGTTCAACCGACTGCTTCCCCATTCCATATTCAACAATTTTTTCGATCGCAGGTTCCCAGCTAGGTGGGCCCAACATTGGGCTTCCATTGTTCCACCCCCCACCAACAACACCCAGACTTCCCTGATATACAAATTGACAACCAAATTCCCCTTTATTTTTCTCCTTTACTTTCCCTTGCTGGTTACTTAGTCATTTTTTCGAATATGTCTCATGATTTTATATCACGAGTCCAACCGACCGCTTCCCCATTCCATACTTGGCCACTATTTGCATCGTCGGTTCCCGGCCAGGCTTGCTCAACATTGTGCTTTCATTGTTTTGCGACGTACAAACAACACCTAAAGTTCCTCGATATACAAATTGACCGTTGAAGTCCATCATCATGCCCTGTTTCGTGTTACACATTTTGCAGTCAAAATTTTGGAGACATACAATTTGACCATTGGGCCCTCACGTCTCCTGAGTATAACTTGTGACCCTGTTTTGAAGCTCGGTCAACCGCTTTCCATACTTGGCCATTTCTTGGAATCTCTTTTGCGGGTTGGCGGGTTCACGAAATGTCCAATGCTTAATCTCTCTTTTCCATCTCTGCCACCTTCGCACTTCTTTTTAGATATGCAATTATTAATATTTAATGCTAATAGCTCATCCTACAGGAACCATTAATATTGTCATTAATTTCTGAAAGGCTGGAGGAGATCTTTCATTAATACGAATTAAACCATGATTTGCAGAGGGTTGTATTATCCCTTCCAAGTGTTCATTTCGAGCATCATGGAATCTCTTTCGCACGTCATCTGGTTGGCAGCTTCACAAAATCTCCAATCCTTAATCACTCTTCATCATCACCGCCACCTTCTCATTTTTTTATAAGTATTAAATTAGTAATATTTAATGATAACAACTCAATATGCAAGAACCGTATAAATTGTTATTGATTAGGGAAAGGCTCGAGGATATCTCCCATTGATATGAATTAAACCAAGATTTGCGGAGGGTTATATTATCCCTTACGAATGTTCATTTTAAACATCATCTGGAGAAAACAAACATTCTCGTTAACTTATGGCAACAGTTCGACAATAGTTATGTCCAGATACAGTAAACACCTTCGGGCACGATGACCAGAACTTCCAGTGGTCCAGGGCATGCTCTTACTACTCATCTCCTTTTGCCTAGAATAAAAGAAGGAGATGGTCCCTTGGTGTGTCAAGAGATATATTTCAATCCAAGGAACCCCCCCCCCCCCGATNCTAACAAGACCAAAGGAAGGAGTTTCAGAAAAGAAATCGACACTGAGCACAATAGCCATTTTGAATCTCGAGATTTTGAGTATCTCGACTCGGATGGAGGTCCTCTCCCTCAGATATGTATCCTTTCCTTTCATTTTTAGGTTTTTGGATTGGGTTTGGATTTGTCCCTGGTGTAGGATGTGTCCCTGAAGTCTTTGACTGTAAGGAAATGGTCACTTGGTGCGCCGAGAGATATATTTCAAGCCAAAGACTTATTCAATTGAGGGACCACTCTCATGTTCTCTAGATATACAATTAACATCTTAGGGGGTGAGGACCATAACTCCCAGTGGTGCAAGGCATATTCCTACTACTCATCCCCTTTCTCCCATAACGAAGTAATTTGGACCTCCAAAATTGTTCGTGCAACCTGTGTCCCTGAAGTCTTTTCCTGTAAGGAGGTGGTCTCTTGGTTCCCTTCTGCCCAGAACGAAGTAATTTAGACCTATGGAATTTCTCGTGTAGGTTGTGTCCCTAAAGTCTTTGACTTTAAGGAGGTGGTCTCCTAGTGTGTCCTCACTTTTAGTTTCAGGCTCTTCCATTTTCCCTACAATGATTTTTCTCTTCTTCCTCATGGGAAGCTTATGAGAACTATCAATTTTATTGCAAGGAGGGTTCTTATCTCCTCCTGCGTTTGAAGAATTATGGGTTTCTTTCTTACTGGGGTGTGTCATTGGAGCTATGTTGTGGGATGTCATACTCTTGGCAGAGGTAGCGAGGGATTGGAAACTCTTCTCACTGGGGCCTTTTCCCTATTTTTTGTACAATTTAGTAGTTCTTTGCAATGTCTCTAGGTTGTCAACATCAGGAGTAGGAGTGTTGTTGACCTGTTTCAATCCAAAGAATTATTCCACTATGAAACCACTCTCCTGTTTCTTTGTCACCTCAGGTATTCCGCAATATGTTGAGATTTCCAAAGCCAACATTGACCTTCAGAGGAGAAGACTGCAAGGAGTTCCTTAAAAATCATGATAATCAGTTTTGTATGCATGTTCAAGAGCTTGTCGATGGATCTTGCATATTGTTGCACTAGATGAACAACACAAAAATGTATGCATGTTTTGTTTTTTTTGTAACTCCTCTACCTGTATTTATGACAAATATGTTCAATGCTTCGGTGAAAAGAACTCAGTCCAATGTCTATGGATAAATATATAGTACCCATTGTTTTTTATATATTTACTATTAAAAACATTTCCTTGGAATCTTGGTTGGTGCGTCTTTGCTTGATTTAACACCTCTTCTCGTTTGCATGGTTCGATAGTCTCGTAATTATTAAATATTGTATTGAATCAAGTAATTTGATCAAATATGCAGCATTGAACAATTATATGTCAATGCATTGTATCGATCACATGGGGCTTCTATGGAAACATAAATGAATTTCACATAGTTTGAAACCAACATTCAATTCTATTCGTAATGCAGATAGAACATGGCAACACTAATTCACAATGTGGGAGTTGGGGCCCCGCCCAATAAGTTTCGTTTTCATCTCAACCTTGTTGAGAAAATGATCTATGATTTCCCTTTCTCTTCCTTGATTCCTTTAATCCAAAAGGAAACATTTTATTGGTTGTCCATCCCTTGGCCTCTATTTGAGCACTTTTACTTTATTTATGAAATTACCAAATTTCTTCTTCGCAAATATTTTGAAAAAAAAAATGATATATGATAGCTGAATTCAAATGGGGCTATAAAATCAACCACAATATTAAAATTCAAGTTCATCGCTGTTATACTTACGGTTAAGTTGACAGTACAATAAGTTTATTTCTAGATATGCAATCATTAAGATTTAATGATAACAACTCATCATGAAGGAATTTCAATACTTAAAATAATATTTCAAGGCATTAAACAATGTATCAAGAACACAATTACTCCCACAAGTTGCAATAAAAACAAATCTTCAACAAAGAATTTGCTCACACCCTTTTTAATGATACAAGAACAATAGAAAATGAGTAAGTGGATAAAATATTGGACTAGAAAATGATGATTTTGCAACAATGGGGCTTGTTTGAGACCAATTCTTGCTTACGAAAATTTCCCTCCACTTTTCTATTTTCCCACTCTCTTTTATCCCCTTCTTTTGCCTCTTTTATACTTAACCAAATTCCCCTTTATTTTCCCCCTCTACTTTCTCTTTCTGGTTACTTAGTCGTTTTTTCAAAAATGTCTAACTATGCA
This sequence comes from Picea mariana, assembly GCA_032191745.1. Taxonomy (NCBI): domain Eukaryota; kingdom Viridiplantae; phylum Streptophyta; class Pinopsida; order Pinales; family Pinaceae; genus Picea; species Picea mariana. The sequence continues at coordinate 8,900 of JASDQU010945891.1, forward strand.
GGTTGGCGGACTCATGAGTTCACATTTGCACTCATGCTTTTATATCACAACTCCAACCGACCGCTTCCCCATTCCATACCTAGCCACTATTTCGATCGTGGATTCCCATGAAGGAGGGCTCTAGATTGCACTTCCATTGTTTTGTGACCTACAAACAACACTCGAACTTCCACGATATAAAAATTGACTTCCAAACTCCCACATAATCCCCTCTTTCGTGTTACACATTTTTCACTCAAAAGTTTCGAGACATACAATTTGACCATCGGGGCCTCATGTCTCCTTGGGAACCCTTGTCACCCTATTTTGAATCTTGTCCGACCACTTTCCATACTTGGCCATTTCTTGGAATCTCGTTCGTGGATCGTCTGGTTGGCGGGTTCATGAAATCTCTAATTCCTAATCGTTGTTTCCTGTGCCCACCACCTTCACACTTTTTTCCAAGTATGCACTAACTTAGGTTTAATGCTAACATCTCATCATGCAACAACCGTGAAGATTGTCATTAATGAGAAAAAGGCTCAAGGAGATAGTCAAACTGACTATCCCTACACAACTTGTCCAGAAACATGCAAAAAGGATCTTTCCATGTAATGGGATATCTATTACAAATTTCAATATATTAGCCCTTCTTTTCCCTCCTCTATACTTAACCAAATTCCTCTTTCTTTTTCCTCTCTACTTTCTCTTTCTGGTTACTTAGTCTTTTTTCCGAAAATGTCTAATTGCATGGGTCGATGGACTCACGGGTTCACATTTACACTCATGATTTTATATCACGACTCTGAACGATCGCTTGCCCATTCCATACCTAGCCACTTTTTCGATCATGGATTCCCGAGCAGGTAGGCTCTAGATTTCACTTCCATTGTTCCTTGACCTACAAACAACACCCAAACTTCCACAATATACAAATTGACTGCTGGACTGCCACATCATCCCGTCTCCCATGTTACACATTTTGCACTCAAAATTTTGGAGACATACAATTTGACTATCGGGGCCTCACGTCTCCTGGGGAACCCTTTTCACCCTATTTTGAAACCCATCCGACCGCTTTCCATACTTGGCCATTTCTTGGAATTTATTTCGCAGATTGTCGGGTTGACAGGTTCAAGAAATCTCCAATTCCTAATCATTGTTTCATGTTCCCTCCACCTTCACACTTCTTTCCAAGTATGTAATAACTAAGGTTTAATGCTAATATCTCACCATGCAAAAACATTAAATATTGTCATTAATGAGTAAAAGGATTGAGGAGACAGTCACACTAACTATCCCTACACAACTTGTCCAAAAACATGAAGAAAATATCTTTCCAGGTAATGGGATATCTATTACAAATTTCAATATATTAGCGAAAAGGAGTCTGACTTACAATTTCCCTATTCCATACTTAGCCACTTTTTCGATTGCGGGTTCCCAGACAGGCGGGCTCAAGATTGCGCTTCCATTGTTCCGCGGCCTACAAACAACACCCATAGTTCCATGATATACAAACTGACCGCTAGACTGCCCCATCATGCCCTCTTCCGTTTTACGCGTTTTGCACTCAAAATTTCTGAGACATACAATTTGACCATCAGGCCCTCACCTCTCCTGAGTATCCCTTGTAACCCTATTTTGAAGCCCGGCCAACCTATTTTCATACTTATCCATTCATTAATTTCTCTTCCACTTCCCCGCCACCTTCGTACTTGTTTCTAGATATGAAATTAGTAATCTTTAATGCTAACAGCTCATCATGCAGGAACCATAAACATTGTCATTAATGAGCGAAAGGCTCGAGGATATCTCACATTAATACAAATTAAACTAATATTGGTGGAGGGTTATATTATCCCTTCTGAGTGTTCATTTCAAACATCATGGAATGTCTTTCCTGGGTTGTCAGGTTGGAGGGTTCATGAAACCTCCAATCCTTAATTGCTCTTCATCATACCCGCCACCTTCGCACTTCTAAGTATGCAATTACTAAGATTTAATGCTAAAAACTCATCATCCAACAATTGTAGAGATTGTCATTAATGAGCGAAAGGCTCGAGGAGATCTCCCATTCACACGCATTGGACCAAGATTTGCGGAGGGTTATATTATCCCCTCCAACTGTTCATTTCAAACATCGTCTGGAGCAAACAAACGTTCTCGTAAACTTATGGTAGCAGCTTGACAATAGTTTTGTGGAGATATAGTGAACATCTTCGGGCGTGAGGACTGGAACTTCCAGTGGTCTAGGGCCTACTCTTACTAGTCATCCCATTCCACCCAAAACGAAGTAATTTGGACCTCTGGAATTGCTTGTGCAGGATGTGTTCCTGAAGTTTTTGACTGTAAGGAGGTGGTCTCTTGGTGCACTGAGAGATATATCAAGACAAATAATTATTCTACTGTGGGACCACTCTCTTGTTTCTTTGTCACCTCAGGTATTCCGCAAGATGTTAAGATTGTCGGAGCCAACATTGACCTTCAGAGGAGAATACTGCAAGCAGTTCCTAAAAAATCATGATAATGGGTTGGACCTATTGCTCGAGTTCCTAGAAAACCTGACGACAGTTCCTAAAGATATCACAAGCTTGCAGGTTAGTTCATTTAGAAATACATTTCAGGAAATTGCTTAGCTGTTTACAAGATTAACGGGACAAGAATCCACAACAAGTATTTCCTGCATGATTTTTTATATTTTGTATTTCACAGTCAAGGAACAAGCCATTTTTTATTGGGGGAAGCTAATTTCCATTGAAATATGTTCCCAATTGTCACGATTCAAAGAGGAGAAGCAATTTTATATGTCATCCTACTTGGATTTTGTGATAGCATATTTCTTTCTGTTTACAAAACTGTTTGTGTCCAAGAAGGTAAACTGTGAATGTGACCCATTAACTTTTTGGTACCAGGCCTTGTGGAGGCACAAGGCTTCCCATTGTTTTTATGAGGTTTTTAATGACTTTGTCTTAGTTTTCAAATATTTATTGTTAGGAAAGGATGTTGCCCGCATGTCTAACCAGGAAACCAAGTTTTTGGATAGGAAGGGGACACTTGAACAAATGGAGAATTATAGTGTGATAATGGTTTTTGGCTCCAAGGAAAATCCTACTTTCCTTCCATGTCACATTACAGACATAATGTTTGTTACAGAAATAACAAGGCAATACAACTACTGGTTGCATTTTTCCATGAGAAGAGAAAAAAACAGTTCATTCCTTTGCCTTGGAAATTCAGGGACTTCATATTCAGGAATGTCAACAAGATTGACAAATTCACAGGCCATTTGAACAACTTGAACCTAAGATATGCTAAAAGGATAAGAGGGTTCGACCCTAATGGGATTTTTTTAGAACATTTACTAGCAGTTGGATTCAACAATTCTTTTATCTAGACATGCCTAATTGAAGACAAAGACAATGATGACAACACTCCTGCTCCTGAGGCTGGAGACCTAGAGACATTACAAAGAACCACTAAATTGTACAAACAATAGGGAAAAGGCCCAGGTGAGAAGCGTGTTCAATCCCCGACTACCACTCCCAAGATTATGACATCCCAGAGCATCTCTCCAACAACCCACCCCAATAAGAAAGAAACCTAGAATTAATCAAACAGAGGAGGAGATAATAACCCTCCTCGCGATAAAATTGATAGTTCTCACAAGCTTCCCATGAGTAAGAAGAGAAAAAACGTTGTAGGGCAAGCGAAAGAGCCTAAAATTGAAAGTGAATACATGGAACTTGAGACTGATCTAGATAACATATTCTGCAATGTTGATCAGCCCGAGGATGCAATCCACCATAATCCCCTAATGGAAATAGTTGAGACAGAATTTTTTGATGAAGATGGATCCTTCATATTCCATAGCATTGTTTTTGATAGCGAATCTAAAAATTTAATTATTGAAAAGAGAGATGTAAGAAATAAGAAAGGGAAATCTCGTTCAGAGATTAACCTTAGGAACATGCAGCCATCCCAAATATCTTGACTTCACCGAGCAACCGAATATTCTCTTGATGATTCCATTGGAGGAATTGAGGCAGAGAATTCCAGACTGAAGGACCGATTCAAGGAATTGGAGGAATCTTTGATTCCTATCTCATTTCTTTCCATTCCTTTAGCAATAACCATGCCTGCCACCCCTACATCCAAGTTAAAAGAATCCTCCAGCCTCCTCACATCGTGTAGAATCTATGTGGAGAATAATATCAAGAAAATAATGGAGCTAATTACTTAGGCCTGGGAAAAATCACAAAGTATGGATTCCCTTGGAACGAGGGAACATGCTTTGCATGAACATTTGCAGGTAGATTTAAAAAATGAAGAACGTTTCTATCTAGAGACGCTCATCCCTTTTGGCATCCATGTCAGCAACATGGCATATATGAGAAGAAGACAAGAAGATATTCCCTCCCCAAACCGGATCAATCAATTAAATGCATGCTGGGAAGAGAAAGTGAAGAATATACATCTCATTGTCCAATCATGTGAACAAGCCATATCAAAGAAAGAAGAATTATTCAAAAAGTTGACCGAAATAAACTTAGTCGGAAGTACCAATAAGGTCCAAGACCCCAACTTAATCGTCAACTCCTTATCCTTAACCAACCAAGCCTTCGATGAACAAGTTGATATTTTTAAGGGGTTGTCTTTAGAAATTTTTTACAACATCCTTGAATATGGTGAAGATGACGTGGACAACTGGCTAGTGGACTATTCCATACAAAATGAAGAATTTGATCAAGCTCTACGTAATCTTTCTATCGATCTAAGGGAATTAGAAAATGATATTTTCAACATAAAAATTTGGGATGATATCAACACGGCCCCCATGAGAAGCTACATTGAAGAATGGCTCCAAAGGGAAATCGACAAGCTCACCGACAAAGGGCAACAAGCAATTGGCACGATTCCAGTAGTCGTCGATGACAACAATAAAATTTCATCAGCAAGCAAATATCAAAGGGGGAGATAGATGCCATCATAGTAATTCTATATTGATCACATCATGCTTTGTTTATCAATCCACTTATTCCACCTCTTTAAATAGAAATGTCTAACCAAAGACTGATAACTTCAAATTTTTTCTTTTCAGGTCTTTCTCTCTATCGTCGCCCACTTCTTCTTTCTACAATCCTATTTATTGTACTTATTTCTTTTATGGTCCATGGGAACCCCAATCCCAATCTATATGAAAAACACATTTAAATTTCCAGGAATATGTAACATACATTATTATTTTTGATAAATTTCAAAGAAAAATACTTCGGGAACAATCTCGACGATGCCTTGTAACCATGTTTTTGGAATGCAAAATTAGTTCTTTTTATGCATGTTAGACACCTTCTTTTATTTTTAAGTGCTCATAATTTTTTATCTTCAACTATGTTGGATGTCAGGAGATTGTGTTTATTTAATTGGAATGTTTAATGTGTGTGATTCTTGGTCCTATTTTCCAGAAACCTTTATTTCAAAAAACAAAAAAAAACAAAAAAAACATTTTCTATCGCTTTGTATTGCTTCAAGTCATTATGACGGAAATTCTCTAAGTCCCACATTTGAACTATACACGCCCCAGTAAAATCTTATAGAGGAGTACCACATCTATAAGAACGCGGTATGATTGACATCCTCGTTAGGTTTCCATTTTGGTCCTAACAGATTGCATAAATAGAAACCAAAATTGCAGATCAACCTCTGACAATATATAGAAAAAAACTAGCAAACACAAAGGTCACACAATAAGATCAAAGAATGATCAAAAAAAAAAAAAATTGTTTCTTTGCCACTGCATATAACTTTATTTATCCTAACACATATAAAGACACACAAGCTACATGATCTATTTAATAGAATGGAATGGATGTTTCTTACTTTGTCCATGGGAAAAATTAAAGAAGTGACTATGAAAATTGTACTTAACTCTAAATATTGGGATGAAAGCCAGTTGGAAGTATACAGAGATCAGTATGAATGAATTTCATAAATACATTGAAGTGATAAAACATGCAAGGTAGGAATGGAAATTTCAAACATGGCAAGTCAGACTCCAACAATATATCAAGTTACACATGATGGGAATATATGTTCTCTTTCATATCTTATTAAGAAAACAAAATCAAGATGGATTATGCAAAACACAGTGTAATTAGAATGAAAATACTTTAAAAAACTAAATGGTTTCAATGCCATAATTGCTATAGGAGCCACGTGTCATTTTTTGCATGGATACCACCTGTACTTCATGTTGCTTGCCACGTGTCTGTTGTAGTTTCCATTTGTCTCCTCTACTTATTCCTCCATCCCTGTGCATTTATTCCCATTCCAACCTGGCAGGGACTACACTGCCATGCAACACTTGTTTTAGTGAGAAATGGAAAAATAAAAAAATGTTTAAGAGGATGCATCCTTTACTATGCATGTGCATAACCATAAGAGAGAACTCATCAATCAACTATATGTCAATTGAAATGCATTGAAAACCTATTATAACCATAATGATGGAAGGAGGCGAGGAGATTTACTATTCATCAACTAACAGAAGAACATGTTCAATTATTGCTACAAGTCAAGAATTTTGTGCTTGCATTGCTTTACAAATGATATATAAATGCATATAGGAGAATATGCTAGAATATTCTTCTCGAAAAATATAGGTGAGAAAATATGTCTAAGTGCAATGTCCAGAAGAAACTAGATTTAACTGAAAATCAACCTTGTGACTCGCAATAGAGCTCATCTAGAGATTTCAACATTGATTAACGGTAGTAATTACAATATTCTTACACTACCCCTTAATTATTGTTGCTAAGTGATTCAATGGTTACTACACCTAAATTGTCTATGAAACTCAGACACATCTCTTTCCAATGGATTTATAAATATGTCAACCAATTGGTCTTTTTATTTACGATATTCCAAGTAAATTTCACCATTTTTTACAAGCTCTCTAATGAAATGATATCTAGTATCAATATGCTTGTTTTTTTTTTGAAAGATATGGTTCTTTGACAAATCTATTGTTGAGATGTTGTCACAATATATTGGAATTGGTCGATCTTATCCTCGTTGAAGATCATTGAATATTGTATGCAACCAAATTGCTTGACAAGTTGTTTTTGTTGTTGTTGCTACATGTATACTCAATTTCTTCTCATGCGATTGTCACAATGTGATTCCTCTTGGACGCCCATGAAATCACACCTAAAACAATATGGAAGACATATATTTAAGTACTCTTCCTTTCATCCATACTACCTGCAAAATAAATATTATTATATCCAACCAAGGAATCATTACTAGAGATGGAATATAATACACAATATCTTGTTGTTCCAAAGATATATCGCGGAAATATTTTGCCAACTTTCCAATGTAAGTATTTTGAATACTCCATAAACTTGCAAATCAAAATGAAAACATACCTAATGTTTGGCCTAGTGGCAGTGAGATACATGAGGCTACCAACCAACCTGTTGAATAGAGTTAGATATATATTAGATCCCTTATCCTCTTTATTGATCTTTTCCCTGTTACAGTTGGAGTTGGTGTTGGTTTACATTTCACCATCATGGACCTCTTCATCACATCCATGGCATACTTTGTTTGAAACACACAAATTTCTGAATCTAATTGGATGAATTCAATACGAAGGACATATTTCATTAACCCCAAATAAGTTATTTCAAATTCTTGTTTCATGGCTAATTTAAACTTGTCGACTGACATATTTCCTGTGAAGACCATATCATTAACATATAAACAAAAAATCAAAATTTGGCCTTTCTTATTCACCTTTGTATGCAATGTGGGATCACTGTTATTTCTTCTAAACCCATTATTGATTAGATATGAATCAATATTTCTATACCAAACTTTCGAAGCTTGCTTAATCCCATAACGATCTTTCTTCAATCTGCACACTTTATCTTCTTATACTTTTATCAAATATCCTAGTGGTTTCTCTACATAGTTTTCTTGTTCTGAAATACCATTTAAGAATGTCGACTTTACATCCATTTGATAAACTTTCCACCATTTTCGAGTTGTTATGGCTAAGACAGATGTAATTGTATCTAACCTTGCAACTGGTGCAAAGGTTTCACCATAATCAACTCCAGGATGTTGTGCAAAACCTTTTTCTACCAATATAGACTTGTACTTTTCAACTTCTCCTCTATCATTAAACTTGGTTTTGTAAACCCATTTTACACCAATTCAATCTTTTCCTTCTGGCAATTCTACTAGATCTTGTGTATCATTCTTCTCTATGGAATCCATTTTTTCGTCCATTGCTTTAACCAAATTTTCTTCTTTAATTTCTTCTTCAAAATATATGAGTTGACCAATAAACAATGCAATGTTTGAATGCACATCTAGATCTTCTTAGATTTATCTCAAAATTATTGTCTTTCTAGACCATGGGAAAGCAATTGTAGGGTCAAATTAATGACTTGATTGAGAAGTAGAAATACATTGGGTTGTTGGGATAGATGAATCACATTGAACATAATTTATTAGAGTCCTTGTTAGATTACGTCTGACTAATGATTCAGTTTGTGAACCTTGCAATCCACCTTGTGCAATTTTCTCTTCTGCTTAATCTTCTGCTTGAAGTATCGTTTCTCCAATAGTTATAGTTTTTTCTATGCTCCCATCCCATGCTTTATCTTCTTTGAAGTCAACATCCATGTTGATTATCACCTTATTTGTAATTGGACTATACAATTTATATGCCTTGGAATGATCATTGTACCCAAGAAATATGCACTTTTCACTTTTGTCATCCAACTTTCTTCACAATTCTTTAGGCACCTAAGTATACACCACACACTCAACACTCTGAAGTGTGCTACACTAAAGCTCATATTTTTCCATGCTTCTTATGGGACTTTGTTCTTCACGCTTTTAGAGGGAGATATGCTCAAAACATAAACATAGCAAGCTATTGCTTCTCCCCAAAAATCATTTGAAAAATGTGTTTCTTTCAACATGCTTCTAGCTATATTCATAATGGGGTGAGTGCAAGATAATGATGGTCTCTCATGATGCATTAGTGGCAATGCAAACCTAGAAAAATAACAATATGTTTACTTGGAGGGATTATTCAAGGTACTTTTACAATGACTTTGAATATGATGTAAGAATATGAAACGTAGGAAATTAAATTAGCTTTCCAAATATACAACTTGTATTCATAGACATTATGAATAACTAGGTCAAATTTGTTTTTTTCTAACAATGGTATCTTATTTTTCCAACAAAATATAAGGTATATGTTTTCATTCATGCAAGTGTTGAGTGCTTAATGATGAAATTTTTTTCCAAAAACTTGTATTCTTGTAGAGAACCCATTTTTCTTGTGTCGTGTATTTTTTGGAAATTTTTAATATTAATTTTATATTTTTTTTAAATTATCAAAGTCAACATATGCCTGAAATTAAAATGTCTTTTGTTTGTGCAGGTTAAAAGGGTCTTAACATGATCAAAACATTTTTTTTAGACCATAGGTATCGACCTCCTCTAGTGTTGCATATAACTCGTTTGAGAAATGGTTAAGCCAAGAAAAAGTTATAGAAGAAATAAGAGAGGTATGTATTCTAGGATTTTGATAGATGTGAAGACAAAAATAGATTAAA
>JASDQU010945892.1:6871-23146 GCA_032191745.1 Picea mariana
CCAATGCACGTGTGATATATATTTTATTTGATTAATTCTTTATCTCTAACCCTTAGGTAGAAGAATAGCATGCATGCATAGTGTTTTGTCTTGATTGTAGGATTGTCTTTGGAAGGAGCAGCGAGAGCAAGCGGATAAAGCGCAACGGAGGATCTACATCAAACGTCGATATAAAAAGGTTAGTAGGTCTTTTCCATGCTTGTGTGTGAAAAAGGGGTTTGAGTATTGGGGTGATAGGTTAAAATTGGTTTCTATAAGGTCATGATCTGCGTACAAGTTCAGCCCTAGCTTGTTAGTCCGTACGGTATTATTTCCCAACAACACTACTTCATACAATTTGTGTTATACATATTTATGAATAATTAATTGAACTACATATATCTTATTTAGTTAATTTAGTTAATTTCTAGTTAACTTTGTTTGTGTTATACCATCCTGCCTCTCAGTGTCGATGTGTGTTTTAACAATTAGTCCCAGAGTAGGTGCCTTCAACACAATTTAAAGACTGGAAGGTATATTCTGAAGAAATGGGTGGAAAATGGCTCTCTCCACAAATGAAGCTCCCTTATTTGATGGAACAAACTAGTCTTCGTGGAGGGAAAGAATGAAACGATATATGTGGGGCAGACCCAAGGTTTAGCTCCAAGAGCACCCCAACAAGCCCTGACTATTGGCACTTTTAGCTACACCTGCGAAGTAGATGCAGTCTCACCCGAAGCATATATGGGGGGGTTATAGGATAGAAGTGTCTACAACCAAGGGGAATATCAAGTGGATCCAATACCAAAAGAATACAACATGCATATATCACTTATCAACTTAGATCTACTCCATACACCTATCCGATCTATCACAACAATGCAAGAACAATATATCAAGGAAAAATAACACAACATCAATCACACACATAAGATAGATATACGTGGTTCACCCTCTCTCTAGGGATGCATCCACAAAACTGTGATTTATAATATATTAAGATGAAAGCATATAGTTATGATCTGTGCTCTTAACCAGCAGATCTCTCTCTTCTCTCTATATCTCCCCCTTCCTTCCCACCCAGTTGTAGGGTTGATCTTTGCACCTAGTTGAAGATCTTACAATACCAAAAGGCTCTCACACTTAGCACTTCTCTCTCACACAACAATAATCTCTCACAATAAAACAACAACTAGATCGAGTAACTCGAACTTGAACCCACCCTCTTCCCTCATATAGGTTCTTATTTATACATTACAATCACTCACCGACATCCTTAGGTCGGCACCTAGGTTTCCAAAACCCTAGATACCAAAACCCTAGGTGTCTAAACCCTAGGTCAACTTGACCCACGTTTTCAGGGCCTCGCCAATGTATCTTTCCTTCCTTCTCACACGGTGCTCCAAAACATCTAACGGTGTGTTTTTCCCTTTGTTGAGTTGTCCATGATCCTTCTTCCTTGATGATATGTCATCCTTGATCTCCTCATCCAACTACTTTCTTTATCGGGCTTCGCTCCATCTTTTCTTCTCTTTTTCTCACTTTGACCCAGTAATAGTCATTGTGTATTCTGTGCAGTTCTGTTTTTTCCTTTTCTTCCTTGATCTTCGCTTCCTTCCATAACCAAGGGCCAACAAGCCCCTAACACTCACCTGTGACTCATTCCGAGGCACTTTAGATTTGAGCTTCATGTTTTACTTCGACTTCGGACTGCGTAGTGTAGCCTTTGCTTTCTACTCTATGCCTCCTCTCCTTCCCTTGTGCAGACTGTCTTTTCTGTGTCTGGTACCCATTTTCAACTGCACTTGGTACCTAGACCCTTTTCCTTATGATTCTACTAAGAGTTGTGAGGCAGTTGGTTGTGATAGTACAACTTCAGCCAGCTCCCATTCACTAATCCTTCCTTCCATTCTCCCTTTAAAGTCTTCAACTGTGCATCTCCTCCTTCTGTAACATGAGTGACCTCATATGGTTCGAGCCAATGTGTTCTGAACTTCCCAGGATGCTTCATGAACTTACTTTCATATACCAGTACCAGATCACCTTTTTTAAATTCCTTCTTCTTGATGTGCCTATCATGGTAGGCCTTCTATCTTTCCTTCTATACTTGTTGATGGAATCCTGCAACAAATCTTTCTTCTTCCAATTCAACCAACTATGAAAGCCTCTCTTGAACAGCGCCAGTGTCATCCATATCTGTAAAGGTAGCAATTCTTAATATTGGCACCAAGTATTCCATGGTAACAATATCTTCGAGACCATAGACCAACTTGAAGGGGGTCTGCATTGTTAACTTCTTGCAAGTGGTTCTATAGGCCCAAAGTACTGTTGGTACTCTTAAATCCCAGTCATCCCTGTTCACACTGCCAATCTTGGTTAGTGTTGTCTCCAAGATCTTGTTGAATGCTTCCACTGTCCCATTTTCTTGTGGATGGTAAGGTGTGCTCTTCTGATGGAGGAATGCAAATTCCTCAGTCAAGGCTTCAACAGTCGTATTTATGAAATGTGTGCCTTGATCACTCATTAGGATCTTTGGGCATCCAAACCTGGTTATGATGTCATCAAATATGAAGCGTGCAACTATAGTTGCACTACAATCCTTAACTTCTCTTGCTTCATCCCATCTGGTCAAGTATTTTGTCGCAATGATGATGTACCTTGCTCCTGTGCGCTTTCCTGGTGGGTTTATAGGTCCCACGAAATCAATGGCCCATTTCTCAAATGCTTGTAGGGTCAATTGTGGTGCTAATGGCATTTCATCTCTTCTGTATGGTTTCCAACTCTTTGGCATATGTCGCAGGCTCTGAAATACTATTTAGCATCTCTGTGTAAGGTAGGCCACCAAATTCTAGCTCTAAGAACCTTCTGCGTAGTTTCTTTACCTGCATAATGTCCTCCTGTGATGCCTTCATGAGCTTCTGTGAGGATCAATGGGTGCTCTGCCTCCATAACACACCTTCTCAATATCTCATCAGGTCCCATCTTGTATAGATGTCTAGCTATAAGTGAGAAGTTTGCAACGCACACTACTAACTATTTGTTCTGAGGAATTGTGTACAAACTAAGTTCCATTCCTGTTTATAGGAACTAGACTATCTCTGTGAAGTGGTCATCAATATTTCTAATGGATAGTAGCTATGCATCCGGTAGTGCATCCTCCAAACTGGTCGTCTCTTCACCATTTTCCAACCTTGACAAGTGGTCAGGACCTTTGTTCATTCTTCTTGGCTTTACTATAATCTCAAAGTCATATTCTTGAAATAGCAGGAGCCATCTGCATATTATTCCCCCCAACACTAGCTTGTTGACGAAGTATTTCAATTCGGAGTGATCAGTAAAAAAATTAAAGTGCCCTCCCAATAAGTAGTGGTGGAATTTCTGCAGTGCATACACCATGGCTAACCCTTCTCGCTCAGTGGTGGTGTAGTTGACCTCTGCAGTTGATAGCTTCCTGCTAGCAAAAGCTAACAGGTGTTCAATATCTTCTTCACCAGGTTGTGCTAACACAACTCCCAAAGTAATGGAAGATGCATCGACATGCACATGAAACTCCTTACTCCAATTTGGAAACACCAGAATGGGCGCAGTAACCATTTTCCGTTTCAGTGTATCGAAGCTCTGCTGGCATTATTCTATCCAACTAAACTGACAATATTTCTTCAACAGTTTTTCCATAGGTGTTTTGATCTGAGTATATCCTTTAATGCACTTCCTGTAATATCCTGTGTGTCCCAACGCAATGTACAACTGTTTGACTGAAGTAGGAGGTGGAAAATCAACTATAATGGCAATTTTAGATGGATCAACCAACAATCCCTACTTTCATACAATATGGCCTAACAACACTCCAAATGGGGAGAAGAAGATGCACTTCTTCAAATTCAAAGCAATTTGACATTGCTTGCATTTGTCCAACATTAGCCTCAGACATTCAATATGATTCTTTAATAAACTAAAAATAGTTCAATCATCAAAGTATGCTTCTAGAAATTTATGCAAAAACTCCTTAAATGCTTCGACCACCACCCTAGAAAAGATGGTTGGGACATTCTTTAATCCAAATGGAATCACTTTATACTGATAAGACCCCCATTCTATTTCAAATGTGGTCTTGTGGCGATCTTCCTTGGTAATCCGGATCTGATGGTATCCTCAAAATCCATCTATAAAAGAATATACTTCCTGACCTCCCACATTATCTAACACTTCGTTGGTGAATGGTGTAGGGAAGGGATCATGCAAACAGGCATCATTCATCTTTCTGAGATCTACACAAATCTTTATCTCTCCTATCTTCTTGTCTTGTACCACCATAGGGCTAATCCACTCTGACTCTTCGGCAAATTCTATGATCCCTGCTTCCAGCATTTTGTCGAGCTCAATCTTCACTTTCTCTTTGTACTTTGGGTTCAATCTGTAGAGTCTCTGTTTGACTGGTCTAGCATCCGGCTTCAAAGGGATCCTCATCTCTCCCATGGGCCCTTTAATGCCCTTCATATTAGTGAACTTGGTTGGAAAAAAGTCCTGATATTCATGTAGTAATTTTGTAATCTTGTCAATAGTGGCATCATCCCAATTATTTCCAACATTTGCAAGATTCGGTGTTTGTTCTATTCCAATATTGACCTTCTTAATATTGATTGGGTGTCCAATGAATGGTAACTCAACTCCTAGTCATTCTACATCTCTCTGGCCTTGTGTTTCTATAATGTTCACCTTTCTTGGATCATCGTCTTCGTCAACATTGATGTTGTAACAGCCTTGCAGTTTCTAGAGAGGCGCAGTCCATTCGTCCTCGTCTTTCTCGAAAGGGAGGCTAGAGGCCTCCTCAAATACTTTATGTCTGACAATATGTAGTGCTTGATATACTAAAGGATATTGAATTTCAAATAGGAAGGTGGTTACAAAATTCTGATTCATACCTTTCCAATCTGTAGTGATGAGGCACGACTCTGCTTGAAGGTGCCAGTTGATAGGTGTCATGTCCAGTGTGTTGATGAATTTGTGTACCCATTGTTATTGAGGAACATTTCTCTAGCCTTCCTCACAGCTTCGCACATGGTCCTTTGGGTAGCTTCGACCTATGTATCGAACTTCACAACCTTCTACTTATGTTGAGAACCGTGTTGTCATCAAGGTACGACACTGTACCCAATCTATAATATTACTTTTGTGTGCCCCCCACCATCTTGCTGAGGTTGCTCGTAGGGCCTCATCCATCACCAACGGTCTTTGTTGCATTGGTACACTCTCTTCAAAGTCTTACAAGAAGGTTTCTATAGGATTTAGACCATCAAAGGTGGGTAAGTTACTTACTGTTGTGCCGATCCAGGGAACTTCTCTGGTTAGTCTAGCACATCTTCTTGTAGATACTTCATACATTTTATTCTGCCAATTCTCTGGTGCTTCTTTGGAGTCTAATGAGCATACACTGTCACTTTGCTAGCTTAAGTTTCCATCATCTGTAGGATTAATGTAATCATGTTGTCTGGATGTTAATTTGTATATGTTTTCCAGTTCATATGCGCGGTCTTCTTCTCTAATGGGCTATGTGTATCGTTGACCTTCATCGGGAGTGCAATGACCCTAAGACCATCTTTTTCAAAATTCATATGTCTCTTCTTTAAATCAACCACAGTGGAATTATTGAAGGCCTAATCAATTCCTAACAGCATAGGATAAGGGCAACTGTCATCAACTATCTCAATTACCTCAAAATCTGCAAATGTTATTACTCCATCAATGTCCATAGGGACATGTTCCAGACTACCAAATGGACCTATAGCTTGTTGATTGGTCATCCTAATCCCGATAGGGGAATAGCTCAACTTGAGTTTTCCCATCAGTTCCCAGGGTTGCTTCGTCATGATATTGAGCTCTGACCCTAAGTCGAGGACTACATAATCTATATCATATTCGCCTATTTGAGAATTCAAATGTAATTACTTATTGGTCCTTCTATTTTTACCGATTTGATGTACTGCTCTATTCAGTAAGGGGTCTATCTTTCCTAGCCCATATTTTCTAATCAAATTTTGTAGTTCTTGGACAACGCTCTCATCCTGAATTAACTTAACACAAGTATATAGAAATTCCATGAGCTTCCTTCTCTTGGTGAAGTAGACCAATCAAATTCCCGAGGCATTCCATACTCTCTTACTTATGGTCTTGTATTTGATGAAGGACCTTGGTCCCCTTTGAACTATTTTCTTGCTTCCTCAAATATTTGTCTTTCTTTCTTTGCATCAAAGGTTTGGGTCTTCTCTGTAGCTTCCCTAATTCCTAAATCTTCTATAGTCTTCCCTTGGGTCATTCTGTGATCTCCTGTAACAACACCTCCTCTAGTTATAACAACGACTCTAGGGTCTTCTCTGTGAGGTTCAGCTTTGATTAATTGTATATGTGGGTTCTACTGAGGTCCTCATTTCTCTTGAAGTTTAGCCAGCAGTGTTGGACATTCTTCAATAACATGCTCGAAGGAGTTGCAGTAGCTGCAAGTAGTGCAAGGGTTCTGACAGTCTCTTGCCAAGTGTCCTAGTTGTGCGCAGTTATAATAGATGATCTATCCTCGGCCTTGACCCATACCTCCTCCTCCTCCTCTTCCTCTGAATCCACTGTGAGGATTAAAGTTTCCTCTCCCAGGGAAGTTCTAATGCGTAGATTTTCCTTCTTGTTGTACTTCGCCTTGAATCTTGTATATGTCTCTTGACCTTTCATTCATGAGATCATAATCCCTACAATCCCTATCATCATGTCCCATGGACTTAGAGAATGTGAAATACAAATTTGTGGGTGTCTGAACATATTTTTGCATGTAATATCACTCACCAGGGTGATGCCTATTTCTGCATACCTTGCACTAGGGTAAGGTGACTTGCTTCAAAGGGCTCAAAGCTCTAGAGGCCAAGTATTCATGGAATAGAGGGAAGTGTTCCTTGTCATGGCCTTCTGATATACATATGACACACCATATGTCTTCTCTTTTATATTTTCCCTTTTCTTTCTTCATATCTTCTACCTACAAAGACAAACTAGTCAGTTGAATAAAGATCTGACTCATACCTAAGCTGGATTCTCCCATAAGGCCTGATTCTAACTTCATGGAGATCTCCATCTCCTTAGCCTACGAAGCAATCATCTATTGCATCAAAGGAATTTTGATGTGTGGTAAGAGGGAAGCAATGAACCATTCCTTGTTCTGCTCATCTAGAATCTAAAAAGTCAATTGGCCTATTAGGCTCTTGAATCTTTGATCAAACTCCGAAACTAGCTCGGCTACCTTCTGCTTGATCTCCTTCAGTTTTGTAATACATTGGGACTCCAAATTATGTTTCTTAAATTCTAAAATTAGTGCATTCTTGATCTCATTCAATGACTTAGGCTGCACAAGTCCTTGGACAAGCTTCATCCACCAGCTTAGTGCGTGCTCTCTTAGGGTTGTACTAAACTGGTTTCTTTTTACTACTTCATCAGTGACATTCTTAATATTCCATACGGCTTCACATAGGAACCAGTGTTGTTCAGGATCTTCATATCCATCTCCCTTAAATATAGGGAGTCTCATCTCATCTTCCATAGATCTTCCCAGGGTCCTGACTGAGTATGTGGTGGAATACTAGTGATGCTTCTCTAGACGCTCTGGTGGCTTGGATTAATTTGACTGCTTAATACTATTGAATCAACAAGAGGGGTAATAGAACTTACTTCAACAGTCTGCGCAATTCCTGAAGTTTCTGGCTCGTCCCGACGAAGTTCTTCAACTTCTTGTTCCTCTACCCTAGCGGGTTTTGAATGTTCTTCATTGGTTAGATCTGCTTGTTCTCCACTGTAGAAACCCTTGTCTCCGTAGTTCTACTTGAACAGGTTTGCAATATGTTCTCTTAACACTTTCCCACTACACGTATTTCCATCCTTTGTGTCATTGTCGTTGTCCAAATTTTTGAACATTAGCCTTTTCAGATTCGACCAATCTACTGTATCTTCAAGAAGTTTTTCTCATGCAACAACATCTTGATTCTCAACTTCAAAAAGTGTAAAAAATTTCCTCTGGGTTCCTTGAAAAATTATCTCTCGGCTTAGCTATACAATTATACTCTGTCAACAACAAACTCTGTGATGTATCCTCCAATGGTGTTATTGAACCTATGATCCACTGCTCTTGACACAACGTTATCAACTCTATTGACCTTCTTGATCAGCGTCGACGTCCAAACTACAGGAGGTCTAGATCTGACCTCAAACTGGGTATCTGCCAACTTGGTTAACCACTCGTATAGTTCCTGATGGATTCCTCCAAATAATATCTCGTGTATATTAGTAAAAACATGTCTCTCCAACCAATCCTCTGTACTCAAATTAGGGTTCTTATTCTTGGCTTTAGCGAAGTCCTTTTTATGATCCTCTATCCACTTTTGAATCTTTGTCTTTGATGGGAACCACCTTGACATTCCCTCAAGAAGATTCTTGTCCCGGCAACGAAACCATTTGTTGGCACAGGGTCATACCCAAGGTTCAGCTCCAAGAGCACACCAACAAGCCCTAACTACTGGCCCTTTCGACTACACCTGTGAAGCAGATGCAGTCTCACCTGAAGCAGCTATGGGGGGGTTGCAAGACAGAAGTGTCTACAACCAAGGGGAATATCAAGTGGATCTAATACCAGAACAATACACCATGCATATATCACTTATCAGCTTAGATCTACTCCATACACCTATCATATATATCACAACAATGCAAGAACAATATATCAAGGAAAAATAACACAACATCAATCACACACACAAGATAGATATATGTGGTTCACCCTCTCTCTAGGGATACATCCACAGAACTGTGCTTTATAATATATTAAGATGAAAGCATACAGTTCTGATCTGTGCTCTTAACTAGAAAATATCTCTGTTCTCTCTATCTCTCCCCTTTCCTGTGCACTTAGCTGCAGGGTTGATCTTTGCACCTAGTTGAAGATCTTACAATACCAGAAAGCTCTCACACTTAGCACTTCTCTCTCACACAACAATAATCTCTCACAATAAAACAACAACTAGATCGAGTAACTCGAACTTGGACCCATCCTCTTCCCTTATATAGGTTCTTATTTATACATTACAATCACTCACTAACATCCTTAGGTCGACACCTAGGTTTCCAAAACCCTATATACCAAAACCCTAGGTGTCTAAACCCTAGGTCAACTTGAACCGTGTTTTCAGGGCCTTGCCAGCCTGTCTTTCCTTCCTTCTCACGTAGTTCTCCAAAGCATCTAATGGTGGATTTTTCCCCTTAATAAATTTTCCACGATCTTTTTTCCTTGCTGATCTATCATCCTCAATCTCCTCATCCAACGGCTTGCTTTCTCAGGATTCGCTCCATCTTTTCTTCTCTTTTTCTCACTTCAACCCAGTAATAGTCACTATGTCTTCCGCACAGTTCACATTTTGCCTTTTCTTCCTTGATATTCACTTCCTTCCATAACCAAGGGAAAAAAACATTTGAAGTCAAGAGGATATGGGGTTTTCACTTGGTAGTATCTAAACCTTGGTACTCAAATACCTCAAAGAACAAATCCAAAACTACAAAACAAGCAAAGAAAATAATTCAATAGCATTAAAGGAAATCCATAATGGACTATCAAACTAATTCAAAGAAAATATGGGACATTGCACTTCTGCTAAAGTACTATGGCTCCATCTAGAGAATTCTTATCAAAATAATGAACAAAACAAAGAAATAGAGAATTCCAATCAATTTATAGAACAAAAAAAAGAAATGGATAAATCCAATCAGATTAAAGAACAAAACTCAAAAATGGAGAAATCCAATCAGATTGAAGAATAAAATACAGATAAAGAGAATTCTAATCAGAATAAAGAACAAAACATAGAAGAGGACAATTCCATCAAAGAATTAAAGAAAACCCTAATCATCAATAGAGAAGACTACTACATCAAGGAATTGTTGAATACCTTAGTATTCACTAAAGAAAAACTATTAGATTTTAAGACTGATTTTGTAACCATATTTGAAGGGATTCATATGGAACCAAAAAATGGTCTATATATTGAATTTACTAAGGATTTTCTTGACAAACTTGAATACACAATTATGTGCACTTTTGAAGAATTGGAGAAACTTCAACAGAAATATATGTTGCTACTACAACAGTTAGATCAATCTAACCTTGAAGAGCATGAACAAAATATTCATCTAGAAGACAAAGAAGAAGAAAACAAAACATTCAATATTGAAGTTGTTAATCTAACAAAAGAAATGATAAAATTGAAGACATATGACAAATTCAACAAATGCATAGAATACTTTGAAGAAACAAAAGAATTGGTCAACACTCTAAAGCCTCAACTTAAGAAAGATAAAGAAATTGAAGAAACCCTAAAGAGCTAGTTGATTAAAAAGGAATAATTGTGCCACGCATTGGAAATGGAAGTCATCAACCTCAAAAGGATTCAACTAGAGAACAAGGAAGAAATCAAAATATTGAATATTGAAGTTGTGTATCTAACAAAACAAATAGAAGAGTTGAGGACATATGAAAAAACCAATAACTACACAGAAGTCTTGGATGATATAGAATAAATGGTCATCAATCTAAAGACTCAACTTGAAGAAGCTAAGGAAAGAGAAGAATCCTTGAAGATCCAGTTGACTAAAAAGGAAGAAAAATGTCACATGTTGGAATTGGAAGTTATCAACCTAAAAAATAATAATGAAAAAACAAAATCAACTATCAAATTCTAGAACATCTCGGCCATCCTAGATAGGATATGGAATAGTCAAAGATCAACTGATGACAAAACCGATCTTCAATTCCATAAGAAAGAAGAAGGTGGAAAACGGAACACCATTCAAAAACATGATAAAGGATCATACTCCTCAAAGAAAAAAGGTACAGTCACAAACCCAAAAAAAAAACCATGAAATTTTTCAAGGAAACTATAAAAGCAAAAAACAAGAAACATATCAAAAGGAAATATTCTCATGTCACAACAGACTCAAGTATGGAAACACCTTCAATGGTTAGTGATATTTGTGTCATAACTTTTTTCACAAAGCATTGGAGTGCAAGAGTCCTGGAAATAAAAATTCAGGAAGGTCCAATAACCTAATGAGATGTTGGAGATGCAATTATGTTGGCCACAAAACAAAGTTTTGTCATACTATAAGATGCTACAATTGTGATAGGTTTGTCCGCAAATCTCAAAACTGCAGAAAATCGAGAAGTCAATCCATGAGAAATAATTCATACAAGTTAGGAAGAAAATCTAATGATGGTTGGAAGAAAAGAAGAGATGACAAATATCAAAGGACAGATTTAGAAAAGAAAGATCCAAAAAAAATATATCTCATGAAAATATATGGAGAAGAAAATATGAAATAGAAAGCAAGAAAGATGATGCCACACCTAAAAATGAAGAAATTTATAACAAGAAAATGATGGGTGAAGTTCCTAATAAGGAATGTGAAATTCATATATTTGAATATGAAATGGAAAAATCTCAAGAAAGGAGAGTTCCTAAAGAATAATATGACACAATAGTAGATCTTGATGATATCATGCAGATCAATAGTCCATTAGCCAATGAAAGAAAAATGAAAAAAGAAGAAGATGAAGAAACTTTTGATGCACAAAACAGTGGTAATGATGATGAACTCTCAAAAGAAAATCAATTTGTAGAATTGTGTGATGAATAAAACAAATAATATATAAAGAAGAAAGCAACAAAGGAGTTCAAAATGTATAAATACATAGTATGAACAAAGCAAAGTTATTAATAGTATCAAAGAATAGTAAATATCTCTTAGAATCAAAGAACTAAAAGTGATAACATACTTTAACAATTGATTATAAATGTAAAATGATCAATTGGTAATGTTCATTTGGTATCACTGTATATGATCAATTGGTATCAATTAGTTTCAATCGGTACTCTTGTAAAAATTATAATATCATGAAGAACAAGAAACATATCAAGAAGATCAGTAAGATTCACACCCTTGTCCTTTATGACAAAGGAGAAGACAGTAAAACCCTATGAAAGAGTAAAACTCAGGGGGGAGTATTTAATTTGGTCATTAAATGGGGAATTCATCGGATTAGGTTTTGATCACTACAAAAAAATGGTATCAATAAGACTCCCTATTTGAACACAAAATCCCAAGAGATTGAGATAACAATTGACACATTCACAGGGGAAGAAAAGTAGTAAACATTTAACTCTTTTTCATTGATGTCAAAGGGGGAGAAAAATAGTAAAACAAATTTGGTATTAGTAAAAGTTCAATATTCCAACTTGAAAATGAGATCAGTGATAGGGGGAGAGAAATGATTTGTTTTAGATATATGTTTCCCTCAATGCCAAAGGGGCAGATTGTTATAATTATTGATTATGTGTTTTCATTGATGGAAACATGAACAAAACATGTATAGTAATCAGAGAAAAATGGATATTACCTTGGGGAAGAAGCAATTTGTTATCACTATTGATCATGATAGGATCAACAATGATCCTGTGTTCCTAAATCTCAGGAGAGGTAGCATACAGATAATTCACTAAATAAGGAGTAAAGAATGCACAAACAATTATGAAAATATCAGGATAAATAGCAGTGAATAGGTCAAAGGAAAAGATCAAGATAAATAAATTATTGTGATCATGTATAGACAATGCATAAATGAGCACACTGATACAAATATCGGGAGGAGTTAACACATTCAAGTGAATCCAAAACAAAGTTCTGCAGGTAGAGAAGTTCTCTGCAAAAGACGTCAGGTGATCGTGTCCGTTGATCAAATCCAAGTGGAAGGATAGCATAAGTTTCGTGACTCCGAAACTTCAACACTTTGGTAATTATTGGAGACAGGGAAGAAGCATAAAATTGTGAAGTCATGAATTCAGGAAGTAATGTCAACTGTCAGATCAAGAAGGATATCTGGGTGAGTTATAAACTATTGGATCAATAAGTCAACTTTGGCGCTGATCACTCGAGAGAAAATAATTATGAATCATGTAGGATTACCCAAAGGCTGAAGCCCTGAAGTCATGAACTCCCATCAACCGTCGGATCAAAGGAAGAGTTGGGAAATTCTGTCGACCGTTGATCAACATAAAGTGGAAGGATAGGGTAAGCTTTGAAATCCTAAAGTCTAGAAGTAACACTAACTGTTGATCCATGTCGAAACCATGCTCCACCATTGGATGAAGTAATGAAAGGATAGGATAAGCGGGGCCAAAGGAACATAGTCCCAAAGTAAATAGATAATGTCAGACCAATCAAGAATTTTAAATGAATATACAACCATTAGATCTAGGAGGAAGACATGTGACATGTTAGCAGGACCATGTCAGTAATAGATGACACTTGGCCCAATCAAATGGGGACAAGTGTCAAGGTCGATGTGGGACATAAGGACTGTAAAATTCACAAATTAGGGTGACACATGGAATAGACACTAAGGGTCCATGTCATCATATGTGACATCATCATTCCACGTCACTACAGGATTAAAGCCTCTGGGGATGTCCAACTTCTCCTACTAGAAAAAATGCCCGAAGTACCAAAGGTTGAAGTCGCAAATTAACGTTAACCATTGATATACTTCATGAGAATTATCGTTGATCAAGCATTGTGAAAGAATAGAGTAATCCTGAAGTGTTAACTGAAAAAAATTGGTCACCAGCATTATATAAATTATTCGATAAATAAACCTCCAAAGGAATTGTCCTACTTCATAATTCTAGTAATCCGAAGTCCCGGAGTCATGAATTGTCGAAGCCTTTGAATCTTGTCAACCATAAAAATAGAGTTGCGTGGAAATAGTCAACTCCGACAATTGACCAACTTCAGATAAAAAATAATTTTAGTTACTCAAAGGATCTTAGAGTCCCAGAATGTCGAAATGAATGAGGACCATCCATCTCAAATGAAGACTAAGTCGGAGTTGTCGATCATCTAAAAGCCAAAATTACTCAAAGTTGAATGCGAAATAGTATAGATCTAACCATATGTCATAAGGTTAGATCAATGATGAAGGTTTAGAAGAACATATTAAGTTGCACAGACGTTAGCAAGGAGAAGACAACACATTTTTTATTGGGACCATTGGATGAGACAGGGGAAAAGATCAATGGTGGGAAATCCTAAAGTTTGGAAGTAACGCTAACTGTTGATCCATTTCAGAACCATTCTCAACCATTGGATGAAGTAGTGGAAGGATAGGATAAGAGGGGGAAAAGGAACAGAGTCCCAAAGTAAATAGAGACCATCAGATCAATCAAGAATTTTAAATGAATATACAACCATTAGATCTAAGAGGAAGACATGTGACACGCCAGCATGACCATGTCAGTAATAGATGACACTTGGGCCAATCAAATGGTGACAAGTGTCAAGGTCGATGTGGGACATAAGGACTGTAAAAGTCACAAATCAGGGTGACACGTGGAATAGACACTAAGGGTCCATGTCATAATATACATCAGAATTCTACGTCACTATGGGATTACAGCCTCCGGGGATGTCCAGCTTCTCCTACTAGAAAAAATGCCCGAAGTACCAAAGTCGAAGTCGCAAATTAACGTTAATCGTTGATCTACTTCAAGAGAATTCTTGATCATTTATCAAGCATAGTGAAAGAATAGAGTAAGCATGAAGTGTTATCAGACAAAAATCGGTCACCAACATTATATGAATTATTCGGTAAATAAACATCCAGAGGAATTTTCCTACTTCATAATTCTAGTAACCCGAAGTCCCAGAGTCATGAATTATCGAAGCCCTTGAATCTTGTCAAACATCAAATTAGAGTTGCATGGAAATAGTCAACTCTAACATTGACCAACTTCATATAAAAAGGAAGTTTAGTTACTCAAAGGATCTTAGAGTCCTAGAATGTCGAAATGTATGAGGACCATCCATCTCAACTGAAGATTAAGTCGGAGTTGTCGATCATTTAAAATCCAAAGCTACTCAAAGTTCAATGAGAAATGTGGTAGTATAGATATAACCATCCGTCATAAGGTTAGATCAATGATGAAGGTTTAGAAGCGCATATTAAGTTGCATAGAGGTTAGCAAGGAGAAGAAAACACATTTTTTATTGCGACCATTGGATGAGACCAGGGAAAATATCAACGGTGGAGCATAACTTTGTTGTTGTAGGGATAGTTGGAATTAAGCAAGAGGCTTAAATATCCTAGATTCCTGAATCTCCAAATTCTCAGAGTAAATGAAATTCGTCCATATCAATGAATAATTAATTCGAAATCGTCTATCGTCAAGGCTTGAAAATGATCAGGAGCCAACAAAGTTGCAAGATTGAAATCTAAAAGTAGATCAAAGGAGGAGGAAGAGATCAATGGATAATATCTTATCACATCACAAGTTGATCAAGGATTATACCAGACCGTCGATCTAAGAACTTATGGAGTAGTTCTAGCCATTAGATTATCCAGCATGAGATGTAACCACTCTGGAAGGTAACACTCTGTAAGATATCTCTTCAAAAATAACAAGAGTTTGGTAAAGGATAAAATCTCTGAAGGGCCAAATCCTGGAGGATAAGGTTATGATGTTGGTCGTATGAGTTCTCAAGGTATCAAAGGCACAACACTATCACTTAGGGAAATTCTTAGTATATAAGATCGTGGTTTCGAGCTCGCGGTCACAATAATTTTGGATTGAAGGTAGCACCTATTGATTAAGACTAGAATTCACAACAATTCGAGATCTATAGACTAATGAACCTATACAAATTTAGGATTAAAGAAGAGTTAAATCATGAGCATTATGAATAAAGAATAAAAAGGAAAAATGATATTGTTTAAAGTTTAATATTAACATTTAAATGAAAGGGTACAATGTTTCAATGTCAAAAAGCATCTTGATTCAAACCAAAAGACACAATGGATTAACCCTTGTAGAATCAGATTATGTCGCTGAGAGGGGGGGGGTTGAATCAATGACACAACAATTATATCAATTTTTCATTTATTAATGCAAACAGAATTTTGACATAGTATTTTATCGTGGAACCCAAATGGGAAAACCACAAATTCTTTTCTATTAACTGCAAAATTTGTTTTACATGTTACATAGAATGAAGATGTACTTCCTCTTTGATCAGCACCAACTGATCAGGATGCACCCACACCCTGTTTTACCAACACCAGCTGGTAGGAGGCTACAACCCCCCTTTTTAGTCAGCTACAACTGACAAGGAAGCACCAACTCCCTCTACAGGCACAACCTTGCCCTTGCACCACCCAACCACCCTTAA
>JASDQU010945893.1:5189-16963 GCA_032191745.1 Picea mariana
GGCAGCAGAGAGATACCGAAGTAGGTAAGTAGAGGTAATTAAAGGATTCATGCTAGTGAGTACTTTGTTAAACTTTTGTAAAAGGGGGGCATGAGTCAGGGTCAAAGAAAATGAAGGAGGAAAGGGGTTAAAACCCCACATGCAGACCCAGAAGCATAAACCAAAGGACGTCAAATGAAAAGGTTAAGAGGTTTCAATTTAAGACCAACTAATATTCTCCATCAAATTCCATATTAGTTGAGCCTTGGAGGAGGAACAAAGATTCTTCTTTCACCCAGTGAATCACCATTTGTTGAGCACTCAACACACCCTAAAAAGTCTATGTTCATTTCTACTTTTTGGGTACCACTTGATCCTTTGCACTGTCTGTTTTCACTTCAATATGAAATTGATGTCTGCGCTTGTTTTCTATGTTTCATGTTTGAATTGTTTAAAGTCTACTCAAACATACAACAAAGAATCATCTTACCTTTAAATGGGACTTAACAACTACTTAAGGAATCGATAGTCTAAAGCTTTCCCCAACATGCTTAGGAAGTTCGGCATCGGTAAAGGTTAAAGGTGACAAAAATCGCTTGAGAAGTTCAAATGACAGACGAAATTCTCTCTTTTTCTATGAATGAGCTTCGACAGGAATATCGTCGAAGACCAATCCGTTCGGCTTCGACAGAAAAATGAAAAGAGTAAGCACCACACAAGGGGAGGAGTGGTATCGCCGACCCCCGACTCCTGATACGATTTAAGCATTGAAAATTTACAAAATGATAATCCACAAAGAAAACTACCATTAATTTTCCATTTTAATGCCGATCCCCGATGCCATACAAGCATCAACAATTGCAGTATCTATCTCTTTTAGTGCTTTCAATGTGAGCAAAGTCCCCAAGTGCAATCCTTACCCACCAACCGAGTGATAAATTTTATGTTTTAAATTTTTTAATAACCCCAAGTTAATAATTCCACGTTAGCATCAATCGAAATTGGAAGTTTTAAAGGGAACATATCAACAAACTTACAAGGAAACTCAAAATAATAATAATTATAAATCCCATATTTTGCGCTAAAACTTAGATAAGAAAACATGGTAAATTTACATACAAAAGGGGAACATGATACATTCAAAACACTTTCAATTTTTTTTTTCATATAATTAAATCTCCTACCAAGCTCGGGTTACATACAAATAGACACCACCGACGTCTTGACTAATTGGTCCAATCACAGTGAGAATATAAAAACCCTTACAACAAAAAGATAAAATTGTCAAGCGTCACTTCGGAGAATGCAAAGCAAGAGCTCGCCCATTATGTATCTCTTGCAAACAAACCTTCTCCCCAACCACTCCTCGTGCCCTGAAATGTTTTCTTTTCCTCTTTTTTTGTCATCATCTGTGCCTTGAGAAGCTACACAATTATATCTTGTGCTTTCCAAAGCTGTCTCTGGAGCCAAAATGTGATTCCTTTGCAACCCTATGAAGCTGATGCCTCCCGGTTCTTCGTCACCAACCATCTCCACAACTCTCTATTTTCTTGGTAGAGTTAGGATATGGAAAGTTGGGCCCGCTCTAACTGTTGGATGGGACTCTTAACGAGAGAAACTGGTGCCTTTTCCCTTCCCTTTCATCTCCCTCTTCCTCTACTGGTAGTCCCGATAGGTTCTGACCAGTTAGTGAGCATCGTAGACCCCTCAACGTCTGGATGTACACTTAGCTCAGCTGGGAGGCAGTATTCTTCCCCTTTTTCCTTATCTTTCCTAGGCCTTCCCCTTCTCTGTGGTGTCTACTCCTAAGAGGGAATGACTCCCAACATATGTATTTCAAACGTACTTCTCTCCACCCCCACCTCCACTGGAGACACTGACACCGTTTCCGAGCAAAAGCCGGTACTTCCTGTTGGAGCTTCAGGGACACTGGAAGCCAATAAGAAAGAGTCCTAGGCACGCTGGGGCTCAGACCTAGCATTCTAGATACCTCACAAACCCCGTCCCTTGTTTAAAGGGGATCCCATAATGCAACAATGCAGTGTCTTAGACGTCTGCGGATGGTAAAGGACTACTACACGGAGTTTCACCAGAATAAAATCACAAGACCAACGTTACAGGCATATAAACTCACATATGCATAGAATTCCCCACAAAATTCCTAGAATTTATAGCAGAATGAAGAAGAGAAACAAAGAATGCCAAAGAACACTCACACCTCACAATAGGATGTCTTGAAGATTTAACATGTCACAGCTGCTCGACGGATGCAATCCAAAACGCATAAAATGCCACTGACCAGAGTTGTAGGGAATATACAATACGATCATTCCAATCTCTTTAAACTCCATAACTTCCATTATTAACGAATGATAGTTGACAGACTTGGTGATACGACTTCTGGAGGAATTTAACAACTTCCTTATTACACTATCTGACCTTTTGGGAGCGTACATGCACATGCTCAACTCTGGCATCTTTTCCCAGTGCCAAAAGTTGAGCGGCTACTGTGACGGTTCCGAAGCTCATATCTTTCGTACTTGATTTTCCACGCTATGGTCCACTGACATAACTCATTTAAACTAAAGAGGAATGACGACATGGTCAAAGACATCGCAGGTCATTCAAAGGGGTGACTGGGATCATGTAAGTATTAAACGATCGTGACTAACAAGCTGCACAGTTACGCATCGGTCTATTCTGTTTGTTTTTATATTATATTATATTACTTGATCACTAAACTACCTCAACCCTGATTCCAGGAAAGATTCCTCGATTACGGAACAAATATTTCTCTGTGATCTCTCCGAAGAACTTGAAAGAAACATCGAATCATAATCAAAAGAGCAATGAAGGATATCGGGCTCCCCAAGTTCGGCACCCCAGACAAATTTGTTGACTTAAGTGACATAGTCAAATTGCATGCCAAACAAGACTTGCTATGGACCGAAGAGATCACAAATATGACCGATGTGAGGCCATGGCAAGTGCAATGATTCGTAGAACCTCCAATCAAGGCATGAACCCTGCTACAACAGTTGAACTCCAGTCTAGTAAAGTATCAGGTGCATGCAGTAGACATCAGGGGAATATATGTGGCTCCAATGGAGCAACACGAGTTTCCATGGGCCCAAACTTATGAAGAACTGTTTATTAGCTAGTTTGAATACGAGAGAAGTCACCCTTTCCAAGAAATATCTCAGGTTGACTGTTAAAGAAACTGTTAGAAGATAACACCACATGGCAATTTTCATTTTTCTTAAACTACACTTAGCCATTAATTTTAGTTAAAATTTATATTATAAATAAGGACATCGACCAATTACTTAAGGGTCGATGGTTGCTGTAATAACTCTTTCTTTTTGGTTGTTAAGAATTATTTTAAATCTGATATGAATTGAGAAGTCCTTCTGGACCAAAGGCAAACTATTTTCATCAGATGCATGTGATTGGACTTGGAGAAGAACTACTTCCTATCCTGTTTCATGAATGATGCAATAATGAGTAAGAGTAATTAATTCTGTTGTCAAGTTATATGATGCAATGTTTTGATGTTCTTTTATTTAATGATGAATATAAAATTGTTGTGTTATTATGTGATGAATAGTTGTGGTAGATGAATTATTTTTCTTTCCATTATCTTATCACATATGTGTTTTTCTTTCTGATAACTAGTTTCTCAGACAGTAATTGGATGCTCACATGGTTGATATATTAGTACTAGGCCTGTGGTATAGAATCATTGTTTTCATGTTTGAGCAACAGGTTATCCCAAGCTCAACCTCTTCCCTAGTAGTTAAAACATAATCTTGTTTGTTGTCAAGTTGGTTTATACTGGCTTGCATTTCTCCTACCAGTCCCACCCAAGAGAAAATATAGAAGAGAATAGTCCTAACTAAAGGAAGAGCCTTCACAATAAAACACAAAGCCCATCGATAAATTGGCCGTATCGCAAGATCTGAAGAACCATTCCATCTTCAAATGTTGCAGAGTCTAATTGGGTCTCGGTGGTGGGTTTGGTTCCTACTGTTGAAGTAAGGGATTTAAGACCCATCAACACTGCTCTGAATGGTTTATTTCCACTCTAGGATGGAAAATTTTGTTGATACACACTTCTAGTAGGAAGGCTCATCCTAGAGCTCTTACCAGGGTTCTTAAATATCAAGGGTTTAAACCCCTTCTTCTTGAATCCCGAATTGTTTTTCTTCTTCCAGTCTTCATGGGGTTCTACCTTACTCTTTAAATGCTCATTGCAATACCTTGTTTTTTGAATAGTATCTTCCAAGGTCTTTGGCACATCAAACTCAATTATGTCTTTGTAGGACTTAAGTAATCCCCTAATAAATTGTTGCATCTTTACCTTTTCATTCTTTATGTAGGGCACATACCTCATCAGTTCAATAAATTTGTTGATATACTCATCTATGGTGAGTTGTCCCAGCTTGAGTTCATAGAACTCCTTGTTCTTTCCATCAAAGTATGTTTCTAACAGGTACTTATTCTTGAAGTATTTCTCAAAAAATTTCCATGACAAGTCCTTTTTGTGGACTCCTTTCACATTCCTAAGGTCCTCCCACCAAATAGAATCCTTCCCATTCAGGTTGAAAATGGCTATCTGAGCCTTTAAGTTTTCAGAGTAGTCATGGACTCTGAAGTACTTCTTCAAGCCAAGTAGACAAACTTCTACTTCTTCCCCCTTCTTAATCTCTCCATTGAAGGTGGGTGGTTTGGATTTCTTGAATTCTTCAGGGTCATGACTCTTGGAATGTTTCCTCTTATTTCCTCTTGTCTGAGAATGGGAACTAGTTTTTCCACTAGAATATTCCTTTGAGTTGTAAGTGTCCTCACCAGAGGAATCTTAAATTGAATGTCTCTTGGCTCCATGTTGGGCCTTCTTTGAGGTACTACTCCCCCTGGTGTGGCCAATTTGAGTACCCTGCTTCTGTATCCCAGGTGGACTTGGATTTTTCTTAGTATGATGTTTATCCACATGACTAGAAGTTGGACCATGTTGAAATTTCCTTTGTATATATGATAGAATTTGTAGTAGGACTTCATTAATTTCACTCTGATTTTCTTGTTCCTTGATCAACCTTTCATTGTCAGCCTTATAAATTTTTAATTCTTCCATGAGACTTCTTACATTTTTGGCCAAATTTGGATGGGTTTCCACCACCCTCCTTTCATCAGATTCTTCCTCTCTATTGTGGAAGCTCTCCCCCAAATCTTGATGTGTCACCATCCTTTATGCCGTAGTTCTCACGTTGTTCAATGACCTCTTGTGTGTTGATAAAACATTTTTTGTTAGATACTAATCTACCAATTTACGAACAACACATATCATTGCAAGGTGAAGTCAGTTCTTTATTTGGAAACATTAGCAACCTATAGTGTAGACTTCCCAAACATCTATCAATAGTAGAAAGTGTCATTCATCTCTTCAGTAGAGGTTCAGACAAGTTTCTTATAGAAAGGGGGTAAGGTAGGGTGTTACCCCATAATTTCTCTAATAATGTTTTTATGAGACTTGTGCATGATCCCAAGTAGGGCAAGTGTTGTTGTCTTGCACCAACACCAATTTGTAACAAACCCAACCCCTAAATACCCTTTCTTGGGGTGGGGCATCAAATTTTCACTTTTCCTTGGTTCATTTTTGGTCCTTTACTAAGAAAAACCCTCCCATTTTTCTCTCCTAAAGTTTACATCTTCCACTACATGCTTAAACCAACTAGCTGGGTCCTCCTCGTGACCTCGGGCTGAAAACTGGGAGATAAGAGTTTGCTTAGCGAAGGTTTTGACACTTCATAACTTTTTGATTTTGGGAGTTCCAACGGTGTTATCGAATTCCTAAATTGCCAAACAATGGAGGAAATCAATGGTCCACGTCCTCCATCAAGATCCTATGGTTAAAAAGGGGCTCGACATTCGGCATGGAACACTCCTTTTTTCCTAATCCCCAAAGTACAGAGATATTGCCACATGGCCTTAGCCCTTCGGCAATTGGCATTCGATGTTTAGCATTGAACATCCTATATTTCAGCGTATCGGCAGTCGATGGTCATCTTTGGTCCATCGGCATTCAATGATTGACGATCATCATTAGACATTCCTTTATCAACCTACACTCAAATATTCTAAATTCTTTCCACGTGGATTTGGCCCTTCGATGATAGGAATTTGATGACTTTATGTTGAACATCCTATATTGCACCATGCCCTAAATCTTCTGAACATCGAAGTTATCCAAACTCCCAGAGTCCCAAATATGTTACCAGCCACATCGGCCTAGGGGTGACACATGTCCTCATTGGAAGGTGATATATTTCATGCTCTAATAGACATAAGGGGTCGATGAATCGACCAAATCTAGGTGACATGTGACACCCTGGTTGTGGGTCCACATCACCCGAGATGACATCAGGGAGCCATGTCAACTCCCACCATACGATTGGGATTTATCCACGTGGATACATAGATCCATGTTCCTCGTTACTTCACAGCTTCAAGGTTCGAAACTTACCAACTCCTCTCGACGCAAATCCCTCAAAGAGCCAAGTCTTTGGACTCTTGGATCTGGCGCCATGCATCCTCTTCCTACCAACGACCGAGATTTATTTCGGTGTTCACAAATTTGGTGGTTTTCATGATTCATAGACTCTTCGCTAGGTTCCTCTAGAGTACGAAGTCTCTCGAATATGGGATCGATTTCCACGTACCCACTCATCCAACAATCCTAGTTCAACGAACAACCCTTTGACAATGGATGAGTAGGGCCATGTGTTGCTCCATGATGCGTTTCTGATTGGTTGGTTAATCGAGGGTAGTTCCTTAGAGTGACAGCTAAGAGGGATCTCGAAAGATTCAAAGATTGATAGTCCACATCACTTTGGTAGTTCGACATTCAGGAATTCAGCGTGTATCTCCCAGATTTCCTTCTAGACCACACTGAATCTACCGCCATGTGTACCTAGCATCTACGACCAGGATTTACTCTAGCTCACCGAGATCCGGGGAAACTCGCGTGTCCCTATATCTCTGAATACCTTGATGTTTTGGATAATCATTGATTTGTGGACATGTGTCCCTCCAGTTTAAACGGTCTAGATTAACTTCACGATTCCAACATTCGAGAGTTTTAGTGCTAGACCACTCCTATTCTGCCAAAGTATAGCTTTTTCGAAGCGCTTAATTCTTCCCTTCCTACGTCTAATCTAACGGTTGAGAGAGATCCATATTGGATCCTCATATCGATGACCCTCCTCAATTCATGACTTTGGCCTTCAACTCTTTACTAGAGTTGTGGAGTCACAAGTCCTGAAATTGAAAAAGCTAGCTACTTTCGTACTAGCGCAGGGTTCTTAGGCCATGGTCACATGGGTCCTTTGGGAATTGTTTGGGGCTAATCACAAATCCCTTTTTGTAGCAAAGGGGTTAGGGACATGGGCATGATCCCTCGATCAGATGGGTGGATAGTCTCAAGGGAAAACACCCTTTTCCATAGAGATGAACTTAATATTCCCGCTAAGGTGAATTCAAAGGATCGACATGACTTAGGCGCTTTAGTTAATTGTACCCAGACTATCCTACAAAATCACATCCTGTGACTCTCTAGCAGCTAAACTGAGATAAATCAAGATCATATAGATATAACAGTTTACAGAAAACAAAGATAATTTCTAATAATTTTTCAAAAAATGAAAGACTTAATCATAAACACAGGCATTTCATCATCACATCCAATATATTATAGAGAGTATGAAAATACTTATCAGAACTGGAAAATTTGAAGAAAATTCTGAAAGGGTTGCATGTTTCCTCCCTACCATAGGCACCGTCACTCATAACAGATTCACCATTTGCTACCCATTATATAGACCATGATTCTCTAAGAGAGATTCTTTCTCTTTTCTCCACGACAGTCAGGGATGAAGGTTACTCTTGTCCTCCCACATGAACTTGGCAATCGGTTTTCTCTACTCCAAGTAAGGAGTTCTACACAAGTACTTCCTTAGTCACTCATCATTCTTGTTTATCAGCTTGTAGTGAAACCCTGTTGATCCGAGAAGATCTTTTACACAACTATGGTTGACTTATTAAGCATGTTTTAATTAACCAATTAGGAAGCTTAAAGAAAGAGGAAGAAGTTATAGAAGAATCATAACAGCCATATGAACATGGACATAACTGAAATGAAACATAAAAAATCAGCAAACCATAACACCAATGTGATAACAAAGTTAGACAATGTTGCCTACGTCTCCAGGCCTTTGTCTCAATGGGTGAGGCTTTATTATTTCCATTCAAAGATAAATAAGTACATCAAAGCAGTTCCAAAAGGTTACAAAACCAATCTGGTCTTATTCTACCAGATCTTAAGAACCCAACAGAAGAAACGACACTAAACTTAGATGACTGAAGCTCCTAGAAATGGCCCGCAAAGGTGCGCTCCTCAACAACTTCTCTGCATAAAAATGGCTTTGGCTTGGAAAATCTTCAGCATAAACCTGCTCTAAATCTCCTCCCATGGCCTCAAGAAGGCATGGTTTATATATATATGAAGTTGGTAACCATATCCAAACTTCCCCCCAATATCTGGCCTCAAAAAGGGCCCAATATTCCCCCAAAATGGGCAAGCATCTCCAATAACAGGGATAAAATCATTAAAAGATCACTTTTATAAGTGAAAAAAACCACCTATGTAATAAAAAATAAAAAATATCCCCTTACAGCTGGGTGCGCGCTCCAAATAGGGTCACATGGCATATAAGTGGCCAAGCGCCAACCCCTAAGGGCTGTGCGCTGGCCCTTAGCCCACATTCATAGGTCACCTAGTGTGATATCATAGGAACATGCCCACATATATGCACCTAACATATGGTCACAACTCCGCTCACATGCACCAAAGGTGTCGGAGGTTATGCCTTAAGTCATGGTGCTTGTGCCCTTTTCTGTAATTGTGTACTGTAGCACCCAAAATTTATGGTGGTGGTTGTATGGTTTGGTAAGTCTGTGGGCTGGGGCTTAGCCCCAACTCTCTTTCACCTCCTTTTTGACATAAATTGCACTTTATATATATTAATGTGGGATTGTATAAACAAGTCCGAAATGTGGTGCATTGGCTATCAGACCTTTCCCAAGGAATTTCTATACAAAGAGGTCATGGGGTCGAATCCCATGAGCTCCAAACAAATTTTGACCAAACATCAAATGATAGGGTGCCACATGGCACCTTTTCATTTTCCCATGAAATGTGCCACTTATCAAAGCAGGATTGGACCACTGTCATCTGCCTAGTCAACCTGTTGTTGTTCTGCCATGTGTCTCAATGTTACGCCAACATGATGATGTCAGCATGACATCATGCTGACCTTAGCATTGACTTTTTTCCTGTTGACCTATTAATGTTTTACCTATTTGGGAAAAGGAACATAATGTGATATCATGAGAATACAACATCTGTTTGAGCTCGTTCAAGTTGTGTTGGGTTTGTATCAAAGAGGCCTATGCACAGGTCTGTTTTGAAGCCATTCTGAGAACTTTTATTTTTAGGCCTTTTTGAGCCCTATCAGGTTCCTGGATCCGATTCCAGATCACACCTCCCTACTAAAAGAACTTTTGGTCCCCAAAAGGTTACTGACCAACCAACAAGATCGGGATAGACCACCTGGCTTGTCATCTGTCTATGAACTCTGTCTTGTGCACCTGTCTCATCAAGATCAACTGTAACAGAATCATGACAATTGACAGCGTATTGTTAGCCATTTGAAACCTGTCACATTTTACTAAAGCCACTATCATCCATGTATATAACATTACTAATTATAGTATCAAAAATATGACTGCAAATGAGCTGATATGTTTGTAATATTTGCACAACATGAGCTTATCTTGAAGCAAACTGTGATTGATTTTCCATTCAACAATAATTTCTCGTTCTTTCTTAAGATCGATTACTTGATTTGAAACAATTATAGGTTTGTTTCTTACTTGAAATTCCTTCTTTAATTTTTCCATTGTTTGAAGAATTTTATTTGCCTTTACATGATGAGCATGAACCACATAATCTTGACATGCTTTGGTTAATTGATATTGATTATTTTTCATGTAGAAAAATGCTTTACGATCATATAAGTATGGACTACCTAATACCATTCCACATTCACTTAGTGGAAATACATCACATGTTACCTCATCCACATACTTAGATGAAATAGAAAATTTGTTTATGAACTGCTTTGTTATGTGCATTTGATGATGGTTTCTTATCCATTTAAGTGTGTAGGGCTTATGATGTATTTGTGTTTTTAACCCCAATTTCTTAACCAATTCCTTGGATATTAGATGAGATTGAGATCCACTATCGATTAATGTATCAACCTTAGTGTGTCGCATGATGACCTTTAAATGAAACAAGTTACTTCTAAAATCAATTCCTTCACCAATTCTACCTGTCATACCAACCAATGAGACCTTTGATTCATCACCTAAATCCGATCCCAAGTTTGTCAGGTACGTCATGTTGTCACTGCAATTGTTTGCCTCCCTTTCTTTTCCTTGAACCACTTTGGCCTCTTCTCAGGATGAAATTGCCAACAATGGTCCTCATCATGCCCCTCTTTCTTGCAATGATTGCAAGAGGGCCTATCTTCCTTTCTCGTCATTACATTTTCCTTTTTACCATTCCACTTCCTCTTGTCCTCTTTCCTTGAAGATGATTCCCCTGATACTCCAACACTTGTTTTTCCTACTTCAATGTATGTCACTTGAACAGAAACCTCATCAAGATTAGTTGGTCCAAACATGAATATAGTGTTTCTAATATGTGCAGGTAAACATCCTATATACTTCATAAGAGTCTCTTGGGTATGTAAAGGGATATCTAACATCAATGCCATTTTTCAAAATCCATTTGTGTATTCTTGCAATGTTTGTCCTTTTTTTAGTTTTGAAGCTTTCCATTCAATTAATGCTTTCTTTTTATAGCCCAAAGGATAGAATTGCTTCCTAAGAGCAGAAATGAAACTTTTCCATGATGGAAATACATTACCCACTTGTTGCGTTCTGTTTTGCAACTTTCTTTTCCACCATATGAGTGTTGTGCCTACAAGTCTGAAAGATGCCAACTTGATTTGTGTGGCCTCATCCTTGATTTGTTGCACACTGCAATAGACCTCCATCTGTCTGACACAATTGTCAAGTTTCTCTACATTAAATTCACCATCATATTTGGGTAATTTGAATTTAACATCAATTTTTAGTAATGGCATTTCATTCTTATGTTTATGAAGATGTTTATTTGCATTGGATTTAGAACTTGAACTTGAAGAAGAAGGAGAAGAAGGAGGTGATGATGGTGGTGATGATGGAGGTGAAGGAGGAATCTGAGGAGGATCCTCTCCTTATTCACTTTTTCCCTTTGAAGATTCACCTAGATTTGGTATTTTCCATTCCAATTAATTCTCGTACAAAACCTTCATCATCTCTGACATAGCAAAGAAAGTTTTTTAAAAATCTTTCTCATCCTGAGAAAGTCCCTCTTCCGATGCCATCTTCTCACTGCGAGAACTTCTATTTCTCAATCCAATCAATGGATTCTCTTCAACAAGATCGTCTTCACCATGAAGTACCTTTTCCCTGGTTAACATGCAAAACTCAAATCCAAACGTCAACTAGCTCTGATACCACTTGATCTGAGAAGTTCTTTTACACGACTATGGTTGAGTTATTAAACATGTTTTAATTAACCAATTAAGAATCTTAAAGAAAGAGGAAGAAGTTATAGAATAATCATAACA
>JASDQU010945894.1:20209-30214 GCA_032191745.1 Picea mariana
AAGGATTTGTTGTGAAGGGACAAGAACACAAGGTATGCAAGCTCATCAAATCCTTATATGTCTTGAAACAAGCACCACAAGCATGGTATGAAAAGTTAACCGAGCATCTTCTAAAATTGAATTTCAAGCATTTCAATCTTGACGATGAAACTTTGTTTGTCAAGAAAGTTGGAAAAATTGTTGTATATCTTGTATTATATGTAGATGATCTATTGATAACAGGGAACAATGAGAGGTCCATTGCATCCATAAAGAAATAGTTGAAGAAAGGATTTGATATGACAGATTTGAGACATCTTCACTACTATTTGGGCATTGAAGTGATTCAAAATCCAGTGTACATATTCATCTCCCAGAACAAGTGCATTGGATAATTGTTGAACAAGTTTGGCATGGTTGAGTGCAATCCAGTTTCTACTCCAATGGAACATAATTTGAAACTCACATCAAAAGAAGGGAATGAATTTGAGGATGCAACCAAGTATAAACAACTTGTGGGAAGTCTTATATATCTTACTACCACCAGACCAAACATTTCATTTATTGTTGGGATACTTTCCAAGTGCATGCAAAAGCCTTGTGAAGGACATTGGTCTGTTGCAAAAAGAGTTTTGAAATACTTGAAAGGAACTCAAGATTTTGGACCTAGGTACACTAAGGTGGATGACTTCAACCTGATTGGATATTCTTGTTGATGTCTTGGTAATTGCAGAAGGTATTAACCTCCATGGATAAACCTTTGATTAGAATAGAATATTTCAGAAGCAAGCGAAAACCTAAACAGATGTGTGAAAACCCTGGAAGACAAGTCGACTCAACAGAATAAGTAATATTGAAGTATTATATGCAGAAAAGGACAGGTTGACCCTGCTTGAAGAGACACTTGTTCACCTGGCCATATTAGTATAAATAGAAAGTGATTTAGCTCATTTGGAAAAACACACACTCACTCAGTTGGTGTGCATATCTTAGAAGTACAATAGCAGCAGAAGTAGTGCAAAAGTTTGGAAGAGGAGCAACAACAGTTGCAGTGGTGCAAAACACTCTTGTTCATCCTTTTTGGTACTCTTACTTGTGCGCTACCTTGGAGAAGGTGCACTCTCTTGGTTTATCTGTTGGTTCTAGTGTTGCTTCCCATAATCATTCTATCTAGCAAAGGTTAAGGTGCTCGGGGGTGGCTTTGTGCCTATGGTTGGGTGACAATGGTGTAGCATTGTCTATGGTAAATGAGCACAATATTCTATTATGGTCCCACACCACCTTCGAAACAATCTAACCACTAGAAGGTAGATTCGAAGCTCTCTGTCAAGCTCGTTGTAGCACAATTGTAGTTACAACTAGGGTTTCTGATATTGCAGCATAAACAAGCCCTAACCTAATTGTTTAGGCACTTTAAGTGAAGTGTTTGGCATAATTCATAGATATCCTAGTGTTCCCTAACCTAATGCATCTCTTGGTTCCCTCGGCCATAAAAAATGTCAAAGTTGAATTTTTTGGTCAAAGTCAAAGACAATCATGACTTCCTCCATAAAATCAGAGTGGCTCAACAGAAGCATGGTCTCTTGGTAGAGCATGGAAGACAAGGATTGACATCATCCTTGCAAAGAATAAAGGGAAAAATTATGGAACCATAGACTCAAGAGCATGCATCAAAGGATGACGAGTTTGACTTTTGGAGCTTCCAAGCACATGAATGTGGAATAGGAGAAACAATAAAAAGCAACTACTGCATGTCTAAATCTCTGGAAAGAGAAGGGATCTTTGTCCAAGAAGCAATCGTAGAGCCAGAAAGATCTTAGATCTAGTACATTCAGAGGAACAACACACTCTCTAGGTTGGAAAGAATACTTGTCAAGTAACTCAAGCGGAACAATAGCCAGACTCCAGGTTTATATATGAGGTTTGGTATTTTTATCATTGCTTAAGTATTGCAATCCTTTATATTTTATTAATTCCATGAACAAATGAATACTTATTAACATGTGCTATTAATATAAATGCTTATTGTACATAATTGCAACACGAACTAACATCTCCTCTAGGAGATGTTTCTCGTTCTTGTTCTCAGGCAAGACACCTTGGTAATGCTATAATGAATTACCATGGAATTGATATATTCTTATATAGAATTTTATTATATTGGAAATACTTTTGCTCTTGTTGTTCCTGTTTCAGGCAGGTTATCCTACGTATTCTAGAAAGGTTACCATAGAAAGCAATACTTGAAAGGACTCGAAAGGAGTCAAACTTTAGAGGGAGTCAATGATAAGGAAGAAGCAAGGTTTCGTGACACTTTGCATGATGCATAGGGGCATGCAATAGATGGAAGCATGGTTCGAGGATTCTCTCAGTTATAGGGATTTGATGGCAGAATTCGAAAAAAAGGATCTTGTAGGCTTTGTGTCAAGTTGTAGGCCTTGTGTCAAGTTGTAGGCTTCATATCGAGTTGTAGGCTTCATGCCAAGTTATAGGCCTTGTTCCAAGTTGTAGGCTTCATTCCGAGTTGTGGGCTTTGTGCCAAGTTGTAGGCTACTAGAGTTGTAGGCTTCATGCCGAATTGTAGGCCTTGTGCCTAGTTGTAGGATTTATGTCGAGTTGTAGGCTACTCCATTGAGATAGTCTAGTATGCCAAGTTGTTGCTACACCAGTGAGACAGTCTGGTACGTTGGTGGCATAGTCGAGAACCTATATGCCTGTGATGGTGTTGCTCGTAATATGATCTGGGTGATCATGAGATAGCCTGTGTAGCTCTGGTGATGTTACCAGTCTGGAAGACCATGTAGGTCTTTCCCATGCCATGTGAGATGGATGGATAATGATGATAGTAATGATGATACTCACGACATGGGTGTAGCCATGGGTGAGCATGTCATTTGGGTGTATCCCATGACGATGATGGTGACACACACTACAAGGTGT
Source organism: Picea mariana (assembly GCA_032191745.1). Taxonomy (NCBI): domain Eukaryota; kingdom Viridiplantae; phylum Streptophyta; class Pinopsida; order Pinales; family Pinaceae; genus Picea; species Picea mariana. The sequence continues at coordinate 23,129 of JASDQU010945894.1, forward strand.
ATCTCTAGTGTTCTCTAGTGGGTTGTGGCCTCTAGACGAGATTGACAGGTCCACATGGGTTTAGCCATGTGTGACGTAATGATGCTACCAGTAGCATGGTCTGCGTAACCATGACGAGAGGATCGTGGCACACCGAGCAAGGATATGAAGACCAGAAGGGAACATCATGGTTAAATACCTCCATAGCTAAGAGGGACTGTTGATGTTTTAATAGTTGCGAGAGGCATTGACCTCCATGGATAAAAATTTGACTAGAATAGAATATTCTGGAAGCAAGAGAAAACCTAAACAAATGTGTGGAAACTCTGGAAGACAAGTCGACTCAGCAGAATAAGTAATATTGAAGTATTATATGCAGAAAAGGACAGGTCGACCCTACTTGAAGAAACACCTGTTCACCTGGCCAGATTAGTATAAATAGAAAGCGCTTTAGCTCATTTGGAAAAACACACACTCACTCAGTTGGTGCACATATCTTAGAAGTAAAGTAGAAGCATAAGTAGTGCGCAAGTCTGGAAGAGGAGCAACAACAGTTGCAGTGGTGCAACACACTCTTGTTCAACCTTTTTGGTACTCTTACTTATGCAATACCTTTGAGAAGGTGTGTTCTCTTGGTTTATGTGTGGCTTCCCATAATCATTCTATCTAGCAAAGGTTAAGGTGCTTGGGGGTGGCTTTGTGCTTATGGTTGGGTGACAATGGTGTAGCATTGTCTATGGTAAACAAGCACAATATTCTAACAATTCGGATTTAGACTTTGACGGAGATAAGAAAAATAGAGTATCAACTTCAGGCCATCTCACGAGTCTTGGATCAGTATTTATCTCATGGAGATCATGCAAATAATTAGTTCCAACAGATTCTGCAACAGAGGCAAAATATGTGGCAGCTGCAGAAGTGACAAAGGAGATTGTGTGGCTCAGGAAAATATTTGAAGAATTGCAGGAGAAACAAGTGATTCTACTCCTCTTCTAGTTGACAATACTTATGCAATCAAGTTGTCAATAATCCTATATCCCATGATCGAACCAAGCACATCAACACAAAGTATCACTTGATTTGATATCATATAGAGGCCAATACTATTAACTTAAGACATTGATCCACAAATGAGCAAATTGCAGACATCTTCACTAAAGCGCTTGGAAGAGAAAAATTTAAGAAGTTCAGAATGATGCTTGGACTCACACACACCCCTTTGAAGTAAGGGGGAAATGTTGGAAATGTAATCCTCAAGATTTTGTTTCCTATGTAAATAACTGAAAATATGAAGAGTCATAGGTGATATAAAACATTTTTAGTTATGGAAGACCAAGAGTCACCATTTTATGTATTTATTAACCTACAAGCTAGTGCAATAAACATCGGTGTGGAGTTACAATTTATGTCCAATGCTTGGCCTTACACATAACCAATTAGGTTGAATTCAACTCACAACAATAATATGAACTTGAATTCATATGCAATTCAAAATCGCAACAGAACTAACTATGCATAAACAAAATCCATTTGTTACCCGTTGAACTCATGGAAACACACAACAAATTACAACAAAAAACATTCCACATATAGATAAGTATGAGTACTTACCTACGATTAAAGCCATCTCTACTAAATCGATTGTTGAGGAGTGATTCATCCCCCAATCATAAGAATCGATGATAGATTCCACCCCTAAGTCAAACATTGATATTTTTGAGGCAAAGGGAGCTCCTTCGTTGCTTTAATATCACTTATCCCAACCCATTACTCTAATGACCTAGCCAATATGTTCATTGTTGAACACCCTTGGCTCTCATACAACCATCAATCAACCATGACACTCTCTTCCACTGCCCCACACAACACAAGAAAGATTTTTCCTTTCATTGTTAAATGGTGCCTTAAGGATCTTCTTCACTTCCAATGCTCTTCAACACATGCAAAAAGAGTCCAGTTGTTGGTTGCCTTCTGGGAATAACCTGGAAGAGAACACACTTGAACCCAAAACAATGGATAAGCAACGATAACATGGTTGCATGTTTACTACTGCTTCATATATTGTGGCCATTCCTTTCATGGTTTTCCCATAAAACCATCCCATTTCCTGACATATTTTCAACAACAATCCCCAAACTTCCACAGGCACTTACTAGCCATGAGCATGTGGGTTTCTCTTGTCATTTACAAATATAATAATGCCATAACAATCATGGGGTTCACACAAGTTATTCCTTAAAACTAGTAGAGAAAAAATTCCCATTACATGGGAGAGGAATCTTGAATCAAATGAATGTCTCCTCCCTTTGCCCATGAATGGATGAATTGATGAAACGACAAGGATAAACATTTTCTTTCATGAAATCTACTCTCTTCACAAAGATATGACAAGTTGTACTTGACACACACACATATCAAAGATTGAGGGGAAAGATTATAAGGAAGCATGGGAAAAAAAGGGTAGTGCCTCCAAAGGGCAAGGGTTAAGGTCAAATCACCCATGCACCCCATTTCCTCTTCCCCTCTTGTGGTGTCACAGTCTCTCAGTTGCTTCCTCGAGCAACCTTTTTGGTGGATGTTGTATTAATGAATTTCCCTTTCATACATTCATTTGCATAATATAATCACATTGTGGCAAAACACAACAACCACACCACAATCCTAGCCCATTACTAGGAATGACAAGCATTCACTAGTTGGGCCTTGGCCTTGAGCTCTGCACTAGGGATATTTATAATGTATCTCACATTTTTACAACACGAGGTCATTAGAACTTGGCCCAAATGCTTGACCATGTCACATAATCCATATCATACAAATAAACACATGATTTAACATATTATATTTCAGGTGCCAAAACTAGATATCACATTCCCCTTCCCCTTGGAATAACACCATCCTCACTGAGCCTTTCTTTCTTTCTAGCAATGAGATAATGTATCCATTGTTTAGATGCATTTGCAATGATATTCTCTCTAATGCAGTATTGTTGTTGTCTTAGAAAACAATGTGCAAAATCTCTTTTTTTTTCCATGAGATGCCTTCAAGCCCTTACCATCATAGCATATACCTACAACAATCATTAAGGAAAACATGCACTTCTTAGCCATTTCTATGCCATAGTTATTCCATTCATAAGAACTCCAAAATCATAAGAAAATCATATATGTTCAAAATACAAGATAAAATAGGCAATTTCAACCCAATACTTTGTTGTATAAATATATGTTCACTTCACATGGATGAGATTTCACTTACTATCTTCTCTAACACACCCAAAAATATGTTGCCTCTCGATTTGAGCTAGCATATGTGATGATTCTCACATAGAAAATTCATTCAAATCCCTCATTCCTTGTAGCCACTCATCCTTACAGGCTAAGACATCCACCTCTCTACTACACAGTTCCTCAAATAATCCATCATTTACCAAAGCTTTCACATGCAGGATGAACACAAAGTTCTAGAGTTTAATTGTTAGGGTGTACCGTCGACAACCTCCAAACAATCATTAGTTCAAGGTGATCAAGGCCTGGAATAGGGTTCTAGTACATCACAGTGGCATCCTCCCCGTGCTTTCAAGCTTATAACATCCATCATCTTCCCTCGCTAGACATATCCATCATCTCACCGATATCATAGACATACAAGGACCATGAGATACTGTAACCAACTTTTAATTGAAAACTCAAATGTGTTCATTATAAATAAACCAAATTTAACAAACACAATATCCTTCTCGTATTGCTTGGTTGTGCATGTGGTCGCATCGAGTGTTCATTATGGGCCTACTCTTATGGCCATATCCAAGACAATTCTACCTGCAACTTGTCCTTCTTGAAAGAATTTCCATTCAACCAAACAAAACATGAATATTCATGCATGCAATCTTTTCATTGCTACATTCCCAATAATACATAAAATGATCACATAATTATGTCACACCAATAATTCAATCACTTTCAATTGTTAACATTTAATCTGCAATGGAATATTGTTAATCAAGTTTTCATTATCAACACAAACATGCATTTTCACAACGCAGTGAAACACATGTAATTACTAGCACAATCAAACATGTGTGCAACTACTAGCACAATCGAGCATGTGTGTAATTACTAGCACAATCAAACATGTGTGCAACTACTAGCACAATCGAGCATGTGTGTAATTACTAGCATAATCATAACATTCACTTGATGCACACTTGTAATATTCTAGTTTGCCCCCTGAATTGTAATGTAATACATCATGTATTATTTATATGATCTGGCTTATGTGATGGGAATTAAGCCACGTGGGATAAGATACAACAATCTCATGTTATAAAAAAGTAAAATGTATTTTAAATGTTTCTAGTGTGGAGCTCAAGGGCAAGGCTTGACTAGTGAATGCACAAGAGTCCAAGTGGTGGGATAGGTTTACAATGTGGTCGATATATTTACCATGATATGCTTATGTATGTGTAAAAACATGCAAAAAGGAAAATGCATAATATAATATAAATCCACCAAAATTATTACTTGATGGAGCAACAAGGGGGTTATTATTGACAAAGTGTCCTCAGACACGTAATTTGATTAACAAGGAAAAAAGTGATTACAATAAGAAGTGAGGACTCATAATCTCCTAAACCTCACTTGAAGAAGGAGCTTGTTTATATAGCTCAACTCTAAACTAAAATCTAGGAGAACAACCAATCACATAATCACATGAGTATGATAGGTGTCCTTTACATAGAAGCTAAGTGTCCTTATCCTAACAAACTAGAATAAACTAATTTATAAAAAACATTTAAACTAGAAAATACTTAGACTATAGAACTATAGGATTATGAGGCTAACAATCCCCCCTTTAATCTAAAAGTTCATTTTTACAAATATCAAGTTCATCTCTGAACTTAGTAAACTTTATTCAAACTTCAGATGGACATAATTGAGGCTTGATGATGTCTTTGATGATGAGCAATCTGATGAAGTGGTACTTGGTGTCGACAAGTTTAGTCTTTGAATGAAATACTGGATTCTTGGCCATCTTTATTGCTGACTAATTGTTGATCAATAAAGTAGTTGGTGATTTCTAATATTCACCAAGATCTTGTAAAATTCTATGTAGCCATACAATCTCGATGCTTCTTCCCAAGTTGATATGTACTCTGCCTCTGTTGAAGAATTGACAATTGTTGTTTGCTTTTTGCAATTCCAAGATACTGTTGTTGAACCCATATTCATTAAATACCCTGAAGTGGATGTTCTATCATCAATGTCACTTGCAAAATCAACATCTGAATATCCAACAAGTGTAAAATTTTTGTTTCTTTTGTAGAGAAGACCAAAATATTTTGTACCTTGAATGTATCCCAATATCCTTTTTGCTGAATTCCAGTGACTTTCCCTTGGTTCCTGCATAAACCTTGAAAGTATATTGTTGAATATGACAAATATGGTCGAGTATTTGTCAAATAAATGAGACTTCCAACCAATTGTTTGTACCTTGTACTGTTTACCAATCCCCCCCCTTCAAATTTTTGAAGTTTCAATTTCTACTCCATGGGGGTAATAGAAGGTTTACAATCTTCCATGCCAAATTTCTTTAACAATTCAGTGGCATACTTAGTTTGACTAAGGAATATTTGATTAGGATGTTGAGATACTTCAACTCCAAGATAATAATGAAGTGTCCCTAAATTAGTCATTTTGAACCCTGCTTTAAGTTCTTCCTTAACTTGTTTGATGTGAGCTTCATTATTTCCTGTTATGATTAAGTCATCAACATAGAGTACAAGTATCACCATGTGCTTATCTTGCATTAAAAAATACAATGTATCATCCGATTCACTTCGCTGAAAACCCACATTGTTGATTATTTGGGTTGGTTGTCATTGATGTCAACCCTTGAAGAAAGTCTGGTAGCGAATTCTAGTAGCACAAAGGTTTGGGTAATGGACCCAAGTTTGTTTGGTGTATAATGATATAAGTTTTAATATATTTGAAGGTAAGACTATTCTAGATGGATAGTACATGTCATGCCATTTTTGGTGGTATGTGGAACGTCACATAACTCCTCACGATTAAAGTGTTATGGCCATGTGAAGTTGGAGAACCCTCATGAGTCATCTAGAAACCCCAAAAGGTCAAAGTAGTCAATTTGGTTGCAAAGAAGAAATTATTTAAATAATAAAGTGAAGTGATGAGTGTATTATAAGTCAAAGTGGATACAAAATAAATTATTTAAATAATAAAGTTAATGGAGAAATTACTAAGTGGACAAGTGGTTAGAAGTGGGTTAGCCCTAAAATAAGGAAAGTGGTTTAAGATGGTTAGAAGGTAACCCCTTGAGGAAGCTGCACAAAAGTATAAATAAGAGGCAAGGGTCTCTCATTTAATCACACTTGATCATATTGAATATCTACAAGTGACTGAGGTAACCAAAGGATATCTAAGACGAATTCCAGAGGGAAGATGAAGTAAAGAAGGCCGAAATTCAAGGGAGGATAAATTCTTTTGATGATGCTTTCTAAGGTATGTTATTTACAAGCCATCTCACCATTTTTGCAATAACATTTTTTTTAGAATGATTCAGAATGCGAAATCTGAAGACCGTTGCAGAAACATATCCAAGTAGTTGTGATGAAAATTTCAGCTTGTGGGTCGTTGTATTTTGGGAGTTACACTCCATGGAAAATAGGGTTTGTGGCTAGTCCTGAAACTAGTCTAAAACAAGTGTTTCAGGTAAAAACGTCATAACTTCTTCATAAAAGATCCAAATTAAGTCCGACCATATGTATTGGTTAAAGTACATTTTGTAGTATTCGGTGTACCATTTTCAGATCCATACAATAAATATTATGTGCGGGGCATGCTCTACAAGTTCGCTCTCTAGAATAATCCATAATTCAGCAAGGTATGCCATTTTTGCTATAACTCCTTTTCTGAGAGGTTCCAAGTAGTGAAACCTGGAGGAATTGCATAAAAGACACTGAAGAACATTGTGTACTATTTTCAGATCTTTATTCATTACAGGTACATAGTTATGATTATTTCAAGTTAGGGTTGTTGACTAATCCAAAATTAGTCATGTGAGACTAAAGTAAAGTTTGATGAAAAT
>JASDQU010945895.1:16201-32884 GCA_032191745.1 Picea mariana
AATGTTCCTCCTGTGATTTTTTGTGAACTCCACAGTTGATTTTCACTTCTACAATAACCCACACTTTGTGAAATCTATTGCCTATTTCTTAACACTTTCCTTGCTACTGCATTTGGCCAACATTGTCGATATCCATAGTGATATTATAGGTCGATGATTCACACTCATTTCTCATGTGGAAAATATGTTTTAGATTTGTTACTATGGTGGAGGGTTGGTGAATCTTCTGCATCCATAACTGCTCATTATTAGTTACCATTATTCACACATTGTTTATGGAGTGATCAACAATTAATTCAAGTAATAAAGAATCAATACATATGATTAAGCATTTATCATATTGATGAAGGCATTAAGGCCATTATTTATGTTTTTCACCCAAAATTAACTGTCTTCATTTCTAATTGTATTTGTTTCCTTCAAAATTGGTGGCACAGGTTGGCATGTTAGCTGATGAACTGATAGAGGGTTCATACCATCAATATCAGTCACTCCATAGCCATATTTATAAAACATTGAATCCATGTCGCAATAAGGATTTCCTTAATAGAAGGACCTTCCATACAATCTACCTTTTCAGTCAATGTCAGCTCCCAAAACAAAATTGGTAATCTCATCAACATCTACGCTTGAAAATTACTTCAAGAACAAATTTGGCGTTCTCAATTTAATCGCGATCCTTTAATTGATTTAAAAATTGCAATTGCCTGAGAATTTGTGAATTCCCTCGGTGGGTTGCTAATTTTACTGGTTTAAAATTGAAATTGTATGAGCTGACTCCCTTGGCATTATTTATTTCACTCCTTTAGACTAGCACTTGGGCATTGTTTGACATTCTAATATTTGTTGTTAAACTATTATTTGGCACTCTTGGATGGCGTTTATTCTCAATGACGCCTTGTAATGAACCAACCATGCCTCTTGACAAATTAGATTTGAGTGTGTGACATAATATTTGTGAAACCATAAAAATTTGTCCTTCCCTTCGAACGACCTATTGCAACAACAAGTTTCTTACTGGAAAACACTTGTAATGTGCAGCAATTGCCCACATTTTCTTCATCTTTTAACACGATGATACAACACCCAGGTACTAAATTTGATGGTACTGTTCACAATCAAGATCTTAAAGGCTGCAAAATACACCATCCAATATGAAAACAACAATTTGAAATCTTCTTTGATGTTTTTGACTTCTTCCTACCAAAACTGAAGTGAAAGAAACCAATGCCATTCGAGGAGACCACATCGGCAGGAGTTTTTGAATATGATTTAACTTGCGATTGAAATTTGTGTGCAAGAGCCAAGAAATTTTGTGTGTAACTGAGCAATCCGTGGGATATTTTGTGTGTTGTTGAGAAACATACCCCGAGTTGCTACTGTTTGATTCAATGCATTCTGCACCATTTCCATAATCCCAAGTCTGTTTAAATTTCTCAAAGTGAACGCAATCAGAATTAGAGATAAAGATGCATGTTGTCCACTAGAAACACCATTTCCTTTGTTGGGCAGCGGAAGAAAAATGTAGCATATAAGAGAGCATAAAATAAGCAAGATGAAACACACATTAAACCAAGCACATCATTCACACACTTGACACGATGATTTATGTGGAAACACAAATCGGGAAAAAAACACGGGCAATGATTATCGGTCTTCTTCTTATTCAAGGGAGAACTACAATAGCCTTCTTAGGAATACAATCATCCTCTCCTCACACACTCGCTGCTCTACTCTATTCCTGTGTGAATGGCATAATTTAAAAAAAAAAAAAAACCCAACATTGGTCTCTCTAGTGACTAACATGTGTGTCACTCTAGAGACTAACATGTTCGTCGCTTGTATTGCAATTTGGTCGGAAACACCAACAATGGTCGGTCTAGAGACTAACATGTTAGTCGCTAGAGCGACCAATGTGTTAGTCTCTTGTATTTCCATTTGGTCACAAACTAGGTCACTTGGTCGCTCTAGCGACTAACTAATCCTCCTTCGTTTGACCTTTTAACTTCAGGTTTTGCCGCTCTAGCGACTAATATTCATCGTTCTACCGAATCAGAGTGGTTTATTGACTAAGTTTTCCAGGGTTGTCTTGGTCACTCTTGCGACTAATATTAGTCATTCGACTGACTAACATTCAACACTAGCCAAAATTTTCACTATTGTGAATAGGATTCTTTTCCCGGTCGCTAGACCGGCGAAGATCCATGTGTGGCCGCTAGACCGACGAATGGATTCCAACAAAAAAAAAAAATCATCTTGGTAGCAAAAACGACCCCATGCCTATGAAACTTCATCACAAAAACGTTCAAATTTAATAGTGTTTAGAGTCAAAGAAAATTGGAATTGTACAGTGACAGAAATACACTTGCATTTGGTCGAATGGTTTTGTGTATCCCACATCATAGCGTGAGTTGAAGTGGTGATTGTTGTCTGTGTGTTTAAATGGAAAGTTAGGATCTTGTAATTTGGATATGAATTGTGGTGTCGATTGTCCACTATGTATGTTAAATGAATACCATGTTTTTTAACAGTGATAGGCATTGGTGCTGTGACAGTATAACTTCATTGCAATTCAACTATTAAATGATTAAAATACAAAATCGAGCATGAAATTTGAGTTTGTATTTGATGATTGGAATGATTCATGGGAAGTGGTTGATTTTGATGCTGAACATAGTGGAAATAGTTTATTGTTTATGCATTTAGGAATTTCTTGGAAATATTAAATGGATAAATGAGAGGAGAAAATCTCCCCTATAGGCTGTTGTGGAATGCATATTGTCTTGTTTTGATGATACTATGTTAAATATTTGATTACAACAGTGAGCAATTTAAATGTGCAGAGTTGTTTGGACAATACACAATAATTGTTTGGGTTCTCAGTGGTCATTTGGTTGGTGTGTTTCCTTTTGCAGAATGGTTTTATGGATCACTGAATTAATTTTATGAACAATAATCTCTCTCCTTCCCTACCATTATTTCGCTTTCCGCTAATTACAACCCCCTCGCCTTCCCACATTCATTTTTCACTCCATGTTCTAAAATTAATTACAGTCAAGAAAAATTATGTATTGAAGTAGTTTAAAGTCGTTGAATTACAGTGGTGTTCTTTTTGGTTGCATTATAGTTGATTGTTGTGGTCTTTGAGCAGTAACCGTGTTTCTTTCCCCCTCATTTTATCATTTTTTGGCTTAATACAAGCCCCTCGCATATCCCAGGACCTTTGTTTCACCTCCTTCTCATCGACGACAATTAAACAATTTTTATGGATTAGATTGCATGAGCCTGATATGTTGTTGAGCCAAAATATATTTCATATTTTTAAAGAGTTATCATGTATGTTTGTTTAAAAGACTATTTTCTTATCCATCATGCATGCAGGAATGAGTTTTTTTAGCCGAGGTAGACATGGCAGAGGCAACAGAGGGAGAGGTAATTGGAACAGAGGCCCAAGAAGGTCAAGGTTCTCCATACACTTTGATGGTGACTCACAAGAGCTAGGCCAATTGTTTTAGGCCGGATTTTTCAATTGGATTGGGCAAGGAATGGTCCAACCTAGGCCTAAAAGGCCTCCTTTCCAAGCTCCACAAGCCCTTGGTATTCCCATGCCCCTTCATGTCTCATTGCAACCCGAGGTTCCCGAAAATGACAGATGTCAAGAGATTGTCCATCCGACAGTCTCCCAACATCATGGCTGGCCCAATTTGTCCCTACCTGCTCCCCAACCTATTAACCCCATTGTCTAAGCTACACCTATTCACTCACCAATCCAGTCCTCTCATGCTAGCAAAAGGTTGAAAATTGAGGCCCACTGATCAGAATCTAGACTAGGGGTCAAATTTTAGCTCAAAAATCAACGTTCTTGGAATTGCCTCAAAACGAACGAGAGCGTAGCCCTCATCATCATGAAGCCAACACAACTCGTTTCATCTCAAACGAACATTGAGAGTGAGAGATATCGCGATCTGTTCGAATCGCTAAATAGGAAAAAAAAGGGATGCTGACTGTGCAGTCCGTACAGTCCATACGGATGCTGACATGGCATGACCGTATGCTGAAGTGGCAGAGGTGACGTGGCTTGACCGTACATGTTGATGTGGTAGGTGACATGGCAGTTTTGAATTGGCAGTTTTGGGCAAATCATCTGTCGACACATGGCATGGTTTTGGCAAATTATGAGATGCCATGTGGCCCAGTCGTGGGCTGCCACGTGGCACCCCTTTATTGGCTATTGGTTTGTTGTTTAAAATTTTATGGGTCCGTGGGGGTCGAACCCCAGACCTCCCCACCGGCCAAGCACTTTAACAAAGTCTTCCCTGCCAACGCACCAAACTATGTGACTTATTATATAAATGGTTCAAAGTTTATTTAAGTTTACATTACTGTATGGTTGGCGCGGGGTTGGGTCGGGGCTTAGCCCCAGCCCACGGTTTTGTGTGTTTTAAACATGACCACTTGCTACACATAGAGCGCAGATCTATGGCATGGATTTGGTTTTTAACACAGTTAAAACCCTGATTTGATGTGTTGTAATGTGACCGACCCATGGTTCTATTGTGTGGTATGTCACCACTGTATACACAGAGCGCGGGAGTTGTGGTTAGCCCTTGGTCGCGCGCCATTCCATATATGACCACGGCTATATATTATGGTTTGCGTGTGCATTTACACATATAAATCAAACAATTGTGTAACCAAAATAAAACCACACGCCTAGCCACTTGTAATTTACACGTTGAATGGTGACAACAGGTAGCCCTTTTATGCGTGGGACGTGGCCACATGGCCCTCATGCGCCCAACACCTCCGTGATTCGGGGGCCTAGTTCCCTAACTGTTCGACAAATTGGTGCGTTTTGTGGAGATGCGTGCAGGTGCTGGGTTTAGGCACAGGAAACGCCCAGAAGCTAGGTTACTCACACACAGGTGCGTTTTGGCGAACCAGAGACAGCAAGCTTGAAGGAGGAAAATGGAGGAGGCCTAACTCCTTCATCTTTTGGCCAAATGAGGTGCCGAAAAAATCCCAACTAGGGGTTTTTGGACATTCTGAATCCATTGGAACTATTTTCACAGCCATTTGAAGACTTCTTTTGTAGGTTTTTAACCATTGAAGTTTCAGGAAGCTCCAGGGAGCTTGAAGCCCTCATTGTTTGAGGTCATGCACAGATGAGCCTATGTTTGTTTTCTATGATTCAATAATCATTTTTGTCTAATTATTATGCTCTGAACATTTTGGGATAGGTTTCGGATCCATTTGAGGACTTTTACAGGTGTTTTTGCCAAAGAGAAGCTCAGGGAAGCTTAAGGCCACATGTAGAAGAGGTCATGCCTAAATGAGCCATGATCAGTTTTTAGAGATTTATTAGTCATTTTTGGGGTTTTTATGTATTCTGAATCCAATGGTACATTCAATAAATCCATTGGAGTTGAGCATTAGCTTGTAAAGGAACATTTGACAAACTAATCCCAAAGAGCCAAGTCCATTGAAGGAGGCTCAAGGAGATGTAGCCCAGTGAGGGGTGAACTCCTTTATCATCATGTTATTGTTATGAGTTTGATGGTTTATTTGATGCAAGTTATGTTGCTATGTATTTGTTTAAAGAACATATTTAACCTTTTAAAAGAACATTTCCTCACACATGAACATTGAAAAGAAGAAGCATGAACTTAACACATAAACCATCTTGCATATTTTAACACATGAAGCAAGGTCCTGTAAGGTTTATTTTATTGAAGTAGAGGGTGCTTGCATAGCATAACAAGTCATCCTTCTATTTTCAGATCACCCACCATGCCCTTGACAAAGGAAAATCCATTGTTGCCCCTTCCTCATCCTCCAATGGCTCTGGTAAATCTATGTCTTCCTAGATGAATTTGAGGGATGATTTTTCTCACATGATCAGTGAAATTAGGCCTAAAGGCTCAATGTAGCCAAAGGAAAACATAGAAAAATCAAAGGGTGGTAGTAGAAATCAAGGAAAGATTGCATCTCACAGTGGGAAATATAGATTTTGAGTTTTTTTGTTTTATCTATTGTTGATGACAGTTGACTTCAGAAATTTTTGGACAACATATTTTATTTTTGGATATATGAGTAATGCATTTTTGAAAATAATCTCAAATATCAATGAGCTAAATTGTCAAATGTTAATGTGATGAGGGGAGTCACAAGGAGGGGTGTTTTGCTTAACTAACTAGTTATGTTATGATTGCTATGAGCTAAAGGGAGTCACAAGGGGTCCCACCTACTAGTTATTATTTATTTAAAACCTTATTATGATTTATTACTTTTTCCCCCTTAACCAAAGATTTTGTTGAGTTTTAGTTAACATAACTAATGAGTTGGTTCATCTACTCCAACCAATTCTAATTTGCTTAAAGGAAAAATAAAAGGGAGGAACAAGAGGACGGAAGAAGGAGAAGCATACTAAGGTTTTCTCTTTGAGTTTATGTTGAGATAGTTCAATTTTCATTCATTCCTTAATTTATCACAAGCCTAATTATCTTTTATGATAGCAGGGTCTTATTGTAGATAACATCATTCAGGGTTGAATTACATCATTGATAAACTTGTTTTTCAGAGGTGTTGATCTATCTTTGATACTCTGTGTAGACTTGTCTATTTGTGAATTAGTTTTCATGACTGACAAAGGCTATTGTGCAGAATCGAGTGGGAAGCAATCTATGGCAAGATGATCCATCTTTTAGAAATCAGTTTTGATTTTCTATCAAAGGTCCTTTTGTATGTTCCATTGGGGATGTCTATGTTTGACTTTGGTCCGAAATTTTTGTATGAGATTTTGTAAAGAAAATGAATCTTTGGTGAATTGGAATGAAATAAAGGATTTCTTTATGTCTCATCTATCTTGATTATCATCTTGGTGTCTTACTTCTGTATTTACACTTGTTTTCAACAACTATTATATTCAGAAAATCATATTAAATTGAATTTTCCAACAATCTTTTAATTGTGAAAAGACTAGCCTAAGAACTTGTAATTGAGACTTGTGAGTTAGGATTTTATTTTTTGATGGATATAAACCTAGGGTGACATTCCTGAATATTTTTCTTTAGCCAAGAAGAATTTGAAAATGCTTGACTAAGATCATTTCGTATCTTTTACTCAACATTTATTTGGCGGCCATACTGGGGAGATCTTTGATAGCTTTCCGGTTAATGTTTATACTCGATTTTCAATGATACATCTATTTTTCCTATATTGATTGTTTGGTTGTTTTATTCCTTAATGACTATGCTTGTTGCAAGGGAGCCCAATATTGAGCCCAGTCTCCAAGACCAAACCAATATTGCCTTGAATTTGTTTAACACCATTTTAGACATTGCCAATACCTGTGTTGAGCTTAATCATTCTTGGGCAGCAATTGAACGAGATATTAGTGCACAAGAATGTTGGGAAGCCAGACATAGACATCCTAGAAATCAGCAGTGACCATCTTGTTTCTTCAGTTTTAGCCTTTCTTTCATGTCCTTAGACTCTCATTCTTTTAGAACAAGAAGAGGCTTATCACCGTAAATCAATCCTATTGCTGAAATAGGAAGAAGGAACGTTGTGTTATATGCCCAACAAAGTTCTCTAAGGATAACTTTGTCTGATTTGTCCAGTTCATTTTTATTTCCCTCATCTATCCTCCATAGGATGGAATCCAGGGGTGACTCTGGTGGTACGGGAGGTGCATCCTCCTCTCATGCTTCATCTTCGTCGGTGATTGGTAGCTTATATAGCTACCATATCCCTATTCAATCTACCACAAATACTACCAAACTCATTAAAAATTATGGGCTTTTTCAGTTTGAAGAAGACACCACAACCACATCCAAGCACGTGTCCTCTCCTCTTAACCTAGCACCTGCTACTCATACACCTCCTAAATTTAAACAACATCTTCCTAGGTTTTCAGGAAATAACACTGTCACTACAAACGAACACCTGGTGGAATTTTCTAATGCTTGTCATAACATAGGATCTAATGACAATGATACGTGCATGTGCTTATTTGTAAATTCCTTGGAAGAAAAGGATATGGCCGACTTCTTTGACCTTCCTCCTACGATTCTATCTACTTGCAAGGAGTTAATCTATTGGTTCAGATCCACTTATGGGCATTCTAAAAGCCCAGCCAAGAAGTTAAGGGAATACAATAACGTCACCTATAAGGATGGTGAGACCATCAAGTCTTTCAACTTGCATTTCACTAAGTTATACAATCAAATTCCCAAACTTATCTGCCCTTAGAACCAAGCCGCTTTCATGCATTACTACAATGCATTACCTTCCCCCTACCATCATAGGCTCGAGGAAAAATCCATTGATAATATTGGTTCTACTCTGCATGCTTGTTCAGAGTATGAAGAACAACTTGAAAGAACTGGTCTTCCCCAGGGAGAGTCGATTAGACAAACAGACATGTCCACCCTTTTACATCTAGTACAAGACATGAACAATCGTATGATATCATATGAGTGGAAAGGAATTGTCTCCCCTCTCACCCTTGGATCTTCGTCCTCTTCTAAACCCCCCTTTAGAAGTCTGATGGAAAGTAATTTTCAGCCTAAAGATATCTTGCCTCGAAGTTGGTGTAACTTCTGCGAGGAACACCACAAGGAAACCACATGTGAGGTAAAGAAGAGTGGCAAAGATAAGATCTTTGGTAGGAGACCAAAATCTACTATCGTTGTCCTAGATTTTGTAGAGCCAGAAGACATCATGGTCATCAACACTAGGAACAAAGCCTATGCTCCTAAGGGAAAATTTGATCCTCCCCATAGTTCTTCTAGGTCGAGCTCATCCTCACTTGCTGCTATTGTCCAGGTTCTTAAAGTTCCTGAGAGTCAAGGAATTACTCCCCCTGTCCCCTCTTCCAAATACAATATCTTGAATCAGTTGGCCAACATTAAAGCAGTTGTAACCCTTCTAGACATGGTTGTCATCCCTGAACAATAGATGCATCTGAAACAATTCATGGAAGGAAAATCTTTTGTTGTATCCAATCTTTCCGAAGAGGTAAACAAAGAGGATGCTTCTGTAAATAAAGCAGGTGTACATAAATTTGGATATCCTGTAAAAAATACCCCTTTTTATATTTATGTAAAGATTATGGATAAGATTGCCCATTCTTGCCTCATTGAAGGTGGTTTGGGCCCAAGTGTGATGTTGAAGAATATTATGGAAGAGCTAGCCTTGTCTTGTACAAATGAAAATGCCAGAAGCATGCTCTCCTATAATAGTCTACAACAAAAAATCATAGGCGAGATTAAGGATGTGACCTTGGTTTTATGCGCTCATCCTAAAATAAGGACAACCCTCAGCATTCAGGTAATTGATATTCCCATAAGCAATTACTTGATTATCTTAGGAAGATATTGTCAAGCCTTAATAGGTGGGTACCTCTCACTCGACGAGACGCATTTATCTGTGCCTCGGAATGGTAATAACATTATAGTTCATAGAGCGGGAAGGATTTCACCCTACATAGAGAGTGTTCCACAATCTAGTGTAAACTATATCGAAGAGGACCTAGGAGTGTATTTCATCTTTGCTGATGAGGATAATAATCCTTTGGAACAAATTGATTTAGACGATGATATGTGGCACATGCACTTTGATGGTTCACGCTCTAATGAAGGTAATGGGGCTGGAATTATCTTGGTTTGCCCTGCAAGGAAAAATCATAATTTGTCTTGCAGGTTAGAGTTTTCTTATACAAACAATGCCATTGAATTCGAAGCTTTATTATTAGGCATTGAAAACTCCTGTAATCTTGGTTGTGGTCACCTTTCAGTTTTTGGAGATTTTTATCTTGTTGTGAACCTGATACGTAAGATATGATCTCCTAGAAACAAGTTGATGGAACGATACACCCAAACAATTTGGGCGCTTATCTTGAACCTTTTATCTTTCAACACCACTCATGTTAAGAGGGATTTGAATTCAATGGCTGATCAGTTAGTTGCCTTTGCGGCTTCTCCTAATCAACAACTCTTGCCTCATAGGCCTGATTGTTCTTTTCAATCTCTATATTGTCCATATATCCCTGACAATGTAGAATGTTGGTAGGCCCTCCCTAACGATGAGATCATTTGTGCTTTCATTCAAGATGAACCTCTCAAGATCGAGGAAATTATATCTATAGAAAAAAATAAGATTCTTGAGGTCTTGAATCCTCTTGAGAGTTCATTTTCATCGAGTGATGTAGGCAATAAAGAAAAACAGAAGGAATAGGAGTTACGAAGGAGGGTGGGTGAAACCATCCCCTTGAACATTGGGGAGCTTGAATCTTCAAGGAACGTTAACATAAGTACCCAATGTTATGATAAAGAAGAAATGAATATTGCCAAGCTACTTGGTGGATTTTAAGAGGTTTCTGCTTGGATTTATAAGGATCTTCGTGGTTTTGATCTCGGTCTTTTACAGAATTCTATTCCCATCAAGGAAAGCATGAAACCAGTTATGCAAGAACAAAGATCTATTAAGTCTACATTTAAAGCAACCTTTCAAAGGGAGTTGGAAAATTTCTTAAGGGTTGGGATTATTTTTTCAGTTCACCCTGAATGGGTTTCCAATTGGGTACATTCTTCGAAGACCCTTGATCATATTAGAACCTGCAGTAATTTCCACACTTTCAATCAAGTTGTTATGAGAACTCCTTTTCCTCCTCTCAACATGGAAATAATTCTGCAGCAAGTTGTAGAGTTACATTTGAAGCCCTTACTTGACAGTTTTTTGGGATGCAGGAAAACCAAAGTAAAAGGGGCAGATGCTTACAAAGAAACTCTTATCACTAGTTGGGGTACCATGTCTTACAAATGCCAACTTTTTGGATTACCTGATGCAAGTACCACTTTTAAAAAGACTATACACACAACTCTTGTTGAATTGATCAACATCCATATCTACCTTGATGATCTAATCATATACATTAAACGGATGATAATTACCTCAGAGTTCCAGGTGTTATTTTTGGATCCTTTCAAAAAACAAATTTTCCCAGATACTAACTCTTACATTCTAAAAGATATGCAGGAGCAATCGTTTTCCTGCAGCACTAACGATTCTCATTTGAAACATTAGGAGGGACCAATGTGAAAATTTCTAATGTTGTTTGGATTTTCTGTATACTGGTAGCCTAGATTTGCTTTCATTTTTGTGCTTCTCTTTTCCACTTTACAGTAGTTTCACTTCTGCTTGAACTTTCCTTGTTGCTTTTTCATTTTGTCTTTTATTGTTGTTGTTTTAATTTCTGCATTTTTTTTACTTTGGTCATGATTTTGTTTCCTATCATCTTTTAGTTAATTTGGTCAAAATAGGATGTTGGATCAATTCTTCCATAGTGACACTGCTGCAAAGCATTGCTAGTCAATGACAATCAATCTTACACAGCTGTTACGATGTTTCCTCTGAAGGCACCCTTGAAATTGTTAGATATTTCCACTATTGTCTTATAACGAATTGGTTATCTCCCGTTTCTTCTTGCCATTTCTTCATCCATTGAGATTTTTAAGAGCAAGTCTAAATTTTTTCTCCTTGAAGTTAAGAGCTTATTTTGGTTGAATGATTATGCATACAGTGGTAAAACCCCTCATACTTAACACTTTTCATGAGTTATTCCCAAATTCTCGGTCATTTTTCCATTAAATCCGCTCACTTCCCCCTGTTGCATAATCTCCATGGTTAAATCTCCTTGATATGCTTTTCTTGGTTTATGAAACCATGAGTTTTGAGTTCTAAATCTGTTGAAAACAAATTTCCCTATGGATTCACCAGTTTGTTGACGATTAAAATCACAACGAAGTTTTTCCTACAAAGTGTTGCTAAAGCCTATTATAAAAGATAAATAATACTAGTAGGTGGGACCCCCTTGTAGATTGGAGATAATATATGGCTCTTATTTGGTGTTTGTGCCACTGTTTGACATTGTTTACATGGTTGATGAGATCTTATTGGCGATAGATTTAGCTTATTATGTGTTGGTTCTATATGCGACAAGTGAATGTTGGGTAAGGCATGTTATGTTTTGTTCTGAGCTCTAATCGGATGTTATGATTGCCTATATTATCCATTCTACTATTGATATATGTTCCTGGACTCATTACTTTGACACCTGCACAACATACATGTTAGTAATAATACTAAAGAGAAGTTGGAAAAAGGCAAAAGAAATATAAACAAATGCAAAGGGAAGGAATTAAACTATGTTATATACTACTCTACATGCATTTTAAATGGTCGTTGTCAGCCCTAGCAATAAGCTAATAGTTATGTGATTTGATTGAGTTATACGAAGTGGTGATTTATGGTATGTCATAAGTTTGATATGGGTCGCGCTATTGGTTTAGTGGGTGATGGTTTCGATACATGGCTTAATTAATTGAGTTAATGGGAATCTTGTTGGCGTGTACTAACAAATTAATGGACTAGGGATGGAGGCAACGTGCATTTACTGCACTTCACCCTTGCTCCTTCCACTAGCCGCCACCCTAATCAGCTATTTTTCAACTATTTTTTTCGTAGTTATGCTCCGACTTTCAAGCAAAGGGAGAACCGCTCTGCCAACTCAAGTTTTAAGGTGCTTTGATTATAGGTATGTATTTCTTTTTCCATCCATGAGTCTCCTCTGGTTATGAAAAAGATATTGGATTATATGTATTGGTTTGTGCTTTCCTTAAGTCTGGCAACTGTGTTAAATTGTGATTTTGGCATGAATCATTTGTGGCTTTCATTGCAATAATGTTTTGAGTCATAGTGTTATTGGTCATCCTGAGTGTTAGCGTCTGTAGAGCATCTTTGTCATCCTTACTGGTTTTAGTTGGAGGGTTTCATTGGTCTAGAATGGTTGGCTATCTTCATGCATTTGTATCCCATACCCAGTCTTGGATTTTATGGGGTTTAATGGGTTTGAAACGCCTTGCGTCACTGCGCATTATTCACTATGGGCATTGGGTTGTTCTTGCTACTATTGGTCGTGAATTGGGTTATGTTGTTTCTTCCCGGATCTGCTTCATCTCAGTGTTGTTAGTTGGTTGGATGGGAGAGACACGAGGGTTATACCATACGTGTGATAAGTATCATTACAAGGCCCAAATGGAGCCTTGCTCCTCTTCTCATAGTTTCTCTTGTCACGAGATTTTTCACCCTATCCACGATGTCAATTATGGTATTTCTTATCTGTGCACCATTGGTCTCATAGATTTTTACCATTAAGAAGAGTCGACTCCAACCTCCCTATGTTGGTCCACAAATAAAACCCTTGATTCCTCAAGTCCAAGTGTTGATAGAGGAATCGTTATGGCATGTCAGGTGTACTATTGATAGTCAGGGATTGGTGGCATATTGTCGACAGAGTGGATTACTGACTCACCCCGTTGATTATGTGACAATGGTGTGGTTTTTGGTATCTAGTCACTGCCATTGTTATTATAATTGGATGGATAAGCTCAACACTATTTTTAATTAATTAATTCATAGCATTGCTTCATGCATGATGCGTGGGTATGTGTGGCATCCCTATAGTATGAGTTAATGACTACTGTGACTGTGTATTCTTAATTGATAAATGGGTTATGGAAATCATGATGACTATGGAATTTCCATCCACTATATATGTTATGGTTATTAGATTATGTCATCAGGGATGGGCACAAGCTTTTACACACTATGGTTTTGTCACAATTTGATTTATTTAGAAATATTGTTGTTGCCTCCTTGTATTGGATTGATAGCTCAACATGATAGCTTGAGTTAATGATACCGTGACTGTGTGTTTTAAAATTTTCAAATGGGATGTTTCAATCATGGTGATTATGGCATGGTTCTCCATTGTGTTTGTTATCAATATTAATTGATTGCGCCATTAGAGAAGGTTAGGGGTTTTTGAACATGGATTTATTGCAATTTAATTGATTTGTGTTGTAAAATCGGTCCATTTGTTGATGCCTCGTTGTATTGGATGGATAGCCCAGCATTTTGAATGTTTAGAGCCAAAGAAAATTGGACTTGTACAATCAACTCACAACATAGCGTGAGTTGAAGTGGTGCTTGTTTTCTGTGTGTTTAAATGGCAAGTCAGGATCTTGCAATTTGGATATGAATTGTGGTGTCGACTGTCCACTATGTATGTTAAATGACTACTGTTGAAATTACTAAGACAACTGAGAGGGGGGGTGAATCAGTTGTAATTGACCTTAAACAATTTTAAGTCTATTAGAATATTATTAATCTTTCTTCAAGTGATCATCAACAATATACAACATATGGATAGTAATAGTAAAGAGCATCAGTCACACATAAGGTATACACAGAGACAGATTTTCACGAGGAAACCCATAAAGGGAGAAAACCTCTTCTTCTTCGAAATGATAGGCAGTCTTTTAAGTTCTATACATCATCTATAATTGAGCACCAACTCAATGTGAGGCTGCTACCTTTTTTTTACAAGATGCAACTTGTTTGAGAGCACCAACTCTCTGGTTTCTCTAGCACCCACTAGAGGGAAGCACCAACTCCCTTAATGTTCCAGCACCAACTAGATGGAAGCACCAACTTCCAATTACATAGGCTCCAACCTGTATAACAGAGAACACTTGTTCTCCCTTGCACCACCCTGCCATCCTGGTTTCTCTGGCTGCAACCAGATGGAAGCTACAACTTCCTGTGTTCAAGCTCTCACTTGAACCTCTGAGGACAACAGTCCTCCTGAGAACCTCCAAACCTCCCTAGTATATGAATGAATAAATAAATAGTTAACTACGCAGATAAATCAATTCTTACCAATCTTTCTTTGTTTGTAAATCTGGTCTTCTTCTAATTGTTCTGCAATTTTTCTCTTCCTCTGTCTGTTCAGCAGGTCTGCTCTGCATCAACTTGTTCTGTCATTCTTCTCTGCTTCAAGTTTTCTTCATCATCTGTTACTCTTCTCTGAGTTTCATCTCACACTGTGCTTATTCTCAATCTCACACTACACATTCTATGATTTTCCCTTTCTTACAGTTTCATTCATTTTTTCATACAGAACAACCACACACACACAGTCTATATCATTTTATTTTATACACACACCCACGGCAGTTCCACTTCACATTTCTTTAGGAAAAAGAAAGACAACTGCCCGAGCAACTAAAACGCCAACAGATTTGCAATCATGAGTTCGTTTCGTTAACAGATTTGTAACTGAGGAGTTAAATGTGAGAGAGAACAGTAACCCTTCGATCTTTGTTTAAATTCACCTGCACCGTTGGATTGGCTTCATGAGATCTTGCATTCATTTTGACATTTTTGTGGCCTTGCTTAGCACCCCTAGCTACCTCCATCTTCCATCGATGTGATCAATGGCTATGACCACGCACTTATGCATAAAGCACTTTTGCGATTTCTCATTTCGTGAATTTCAACACTATGCTCCATTGACCCCAAGTCAGCGAAATTTCGATTGCTTGCCACATGTCCTATGATTCAATGGTCCAGATTTGATTTTGATTCAATGGCTGCGATTGAATCACGATTTCACATATCGCAATTTCGACATTCTTGTTGCATTGTTTTCTTTGCCTCTCCATGTCGCGATTCACGAAACTTCGATATGGAGTTAGCTCAACGATCCAGATATGATATTGATTTAACGACTGAGATTGAATCGCGATTTCAACATTCTTGATGTTCAATGTTTTTGTCACTTCAAAGTCCCGATCCACGAAACTCTGTAATGGATTCGGATCAACGGTCCAGATCACATCTTGATCTGACGGCTCAGATTAAATCACGATTTCAAGATTCCTGTGGTTGATATTACTTGACATCTCCAACTCTCGATCCCTGAAACTCCAACATGGACTGGAATCAATGGTCTAGATTCAACCTTGATCTGATGGCTCAGATTAAATCGCGATTTCGCATATCGCAATTTTGAGATTCCTGTGGTTGATATTACTTGACATCTCCAACTCTCGATCCCCAAAACTCCGACATGGACTGGAATCAACGGTCCAGATTCAACCTTGATCTGATAGCTCAGATTAAATCATGATTTCTCATATCGCTATTTTGAGATTCCTGTGGTTGATATTACTTGACATCTCCAACTCTCGATCCCCGAAACTCCGACATGGACTGGAATCAATGGTCCAGATTCAACCTTGATCTGATGGCTCAGATTAAATCACGATTTCAAGAGGTTAGGGAACCCTGTTCCTTTGACTCTCCAGTCAGTGAAATGACGATCTATCCCCACGTGTCCTACCCATAAATGGACGGTCCTCCTTCTTTTGGAATTTTGTACGCCCGCTTCTCCTTGTTGTACTTTAAAAAATGTGCAATTTCTCCTTGATCCAACGATGGTCAGGTCCTGTGCTTGGATCTAACGTCTGAGATCTATCCTCCTCTTCAATGCTCTTCTTGTCTACATTCAGATCTGGCGGCCCACGTTCTTTCAGGAATTTTGAATGAGATCCAACGATCAAAAAATCTACTCAAACTTTACGGGCCTTCAATCATTCGATCAATGTTGTGTTGCCTTCGATCATTCAATCTCCCTGAACTTATATTCTATTTTCCTTTCGGTTACAAACTTCCTGTACTCATGCCATCTTCATTGTTGTACTTGCCATCAATGACAAGCATTCGTTGTCTTTTAAATATTTTCCATTCGTTTTCTGTTAAATATTTGCCAACAAT
>JASDQU010945896.1:9298-22553 GCA_032191745.1 Picea mariana
ACTCAGGCTCTCTCTGACCAGTCCTTTATCCAACAGCTCCTGTACCTGCCTCTTGACTTCCTCATTCTCCTGTGGCATCAATCTGTACGCAGCCTTATTCGGAAAACTAGCTCCGGGTATGAGATCAATGTGATGACTCACACTCCTCATTGGTGGCAATGAATGAGGTAATTCGTCCACGATGATATCAGCGAACTCTCCCAGCAGTTCCTAAATCTCGACTGGTAGATCATCCACTCTTGTGCTAGTCAGGACAATTCTCGGCTTCCTGACCACAAAGAATTGTGGATCTTCATTCTTCTCAACCTCTGTAAGAAGCTCCTTCCCACTCATGAGAAGTATGGTGTTGCTTACTTCCGACTTCACCTCCTTATCCTTTATCGGAAGCAATCTATGTATTCTGCCATTTTTTTCCAACGTATATGTGTTCATTCTCCCATCATGAACCACATTTCGGTCATACTGCCATGGTCTCCCCAGCAATACATGACAGACATCCATGGTAATGACATCACATAGGACCTTATCCTTATATCCCCCAATTTTAAATTCAACTAAACATTGTTTGGTAACACTCACCTGATGTCCCTTCTGTAGCCATGAAACCTTGTATGGACTCGGGTGATTGGTCGTCTCCAGCTACAACCTTTACACCATCTCGGTTGAAACGAGATTATCGATGCTTCCGCTGTCCACAATGACCTTGCATTTCCAGTCCCTGGTTGTGCAAGCTGTCCTGAACAGTCTGCTTCTTTGAGCCGTGTCCTCCACCTCCTTCTCAGGTGTTAATAGGACTTTATGCATCCCAAGCGATCTTTCATTGTCTTCATCTTCGTTCTCAACATCACGCCTCTGCGCCTCAGTGATGTGAGCTTCTCCTACATCTTTCTTCTTATCTGGACACTCGAATGACTTGTGCCCATTATTTCCACATGTAAAACATGTGATAACTCCTCCTCTTCCTCTACCTTGACCTCTAGTACAAGGAAGAGTGTTTGCATCAGCATAATCTCCTCATTGATCATTTGGCTGTCCTCGCTGTGAGGTTCCACCCCTTTCAATTTTACCCTGAGGTTTCTTCCACTCCTCCTTGGTCTTCTGGAATTTCTCCTAGGTAACTGCCTTGCCTCTGGGCTGATTCCTACCTCGCCCTCACTGTCCTTGCTTACAGCTCAGCTTCTCCTTAGCTTTCAGAGCCATCTGATAAGCATCCTCAACCGTTCTAATAGTTGCCATGCTTAATTCATCCTGAATGTTGTATCTCAGACCATTCAGGTATCTAGCGACCTTCTCATCATCTCTCTCCCGATGACCTGCCGTGATACTAAGCTTATAAAACTCTTCGGTGTATTCCTTCACCGTCATCAACTTCTGTCTCAGGTTCTGCATTCGCCTGAACAGTGTGATCTGGTAATCCCTTGGGATGAACCTCACCTTCATCTTTGCAATCATCCGATCCCATCTTTTAATCTTTTGCTTGCCTTTGGAATGTTTATCTGCCTATAGCTCATCCCACCATAATGTTGCATATCCCTTTAATTTCATGATAGCATGCCTTACCTTTTTGTCCTCTTCAATATCCTCATAATCGAAGTAGGTGTCAAGAGCTCTGATCCAGTGCAGCAACTCTTCTGCATCCAGGCTTCCTTCATAGACTGGAATGTCCATTTTGGTCTTGGAACTCATCCTGGAAATGGCTTTGATCAACCACTCTGTTGATGCGTCCTTTGCTGCGACTTCTTTGGCATGTCCAACTTTCTCTTCTACTTTGGAATCGCTAAGATCCCCTGTGCCAATTCCGCATCTTTGAACTGTTTCCATTTCTTTGAGTCTCACTCTGAGATCTCATATCTGGCGCTCCATTTCTGGATTTCCTGTCGGCCTACCTCTTCTTCGAGCCTCCCTGTCTTCTGGGTCGGGTGATTTTCTTTCCCTTATTGGTGGCATGGTGTATTTACTCCTTCTCCTTCTTTGCTACTGAAAGCAAAAGTATTAGAGCTCTGATACCACTCTGACGCAAACTTCCCCACTCCTCAGAGAACGATCGCTCTCACCAGGACCTTCTCTAATCTCTGGCTCGAAGAGCGTCTCTGCTCCTCTAATTCCCCATCGGGAATTCTTCACCCATAGCACTCTCCAATGATCTCCCTTAACAGTCGAAAAATCAGAATTTGCGATATCGCGAATTCTATGCTCGCATGCCTTATGCCTCACGAGTCCCCGAACTCTGATATGGGTCAATCATTGACTTTCTCCTCTTCTACTATCGGAGTTTTTCCCTATCGAGCTATCGCTACTCATGATGTCGAAACTCTGAATTTCCAAACTCCGAGCCCCAATGTGCCGACCCTCCCACACAATGCCACCTGTACTCCGCTAGCTCACGGGGTCCCACACTGCCACGTCACCATCGGGATATCGCAGATCATGAATCCAACATGAAAGTGTTCTCTCTCGTCAAGAACCCCGATTCTTCAAACCCCAATTAGATGGGATTCCTTGACACATGTCCCCATGATCAACGGTTGTGATCCTATCGGGATATCGCGGATCACGATATCGCCACTCTCATTCCAACGCTTGGTGCTTCAACTCGCGATATGCTGATATGTGATGGCACATACAAATCTGATGGCTCCTATGACCCCAGATCAATGACACTACTTCCTCCTGAGCTTCGAACTTCTAAATGCTCGCACTATAATCTCCATACACCTTTGCAAGATCTGACGGTCCTCGGGTTCTCGCGAGATCTCTCCAGGAGATTTCAACCGTCCTTCCTTCCTTGGATATTTCTTGCGAGATGAATCAAACACTTCCCCCGTGAAGACTTGTTCAACCACTTGCCAACTTGTGGAATTTCTTTCGGGTGTTCCATAGCACCCCTCCAATTCTCCTTCAGTGACCTGTAGGCCTATTCCTCCTGGGCTTGTCTTCACTTCACAAGTCTTTATGAGGACTTGTTGCATGCACTCCTTGCGGAAACTCTTCGAACATGACTAAGTGTTGAAGCTTCCTCGACTCTGCGTGCTCACCTGCACCAGCAGTCCTAATTCCCTTTTCTCAGAATCGCAACTCTGAGTCTTTTTTCGGTCTGTGCATGCCTTGCATGGCTCCGGTGCCAAATTTGCACTTCTGAGAGCTTAGAACAAAATTTATCTCTATCTGAACCCTGCAGTCATACATTCCTTGCAAACAAATTCCACTGCACTCCTTGCAGGAATCTCTTGGTTCAGAATAGAGAAACAATTGAAACTAATTTCTTACTCTCATAGCTTTCAATTCAACTATGAAATCACATACACATCATATCAAAGCAAATGTATGTCAGAAAACAAACATTCATGAGCACATAACCAATATACACAGAGAAACAACACCAGCCATGAAATTGAATCAAAGACTCTCTTCTATTAATTCAAAAACATATGTACATGGGTGTTCTTCACAAATTCTCTGCCTTTTCTCTCTTCTTGCTCCTGAATGCTGCTAATGTTACAATGATACAAAGGAGGGTGTCTATATCCATTTTCCCTCACAATTCTAAAGCTATCAAATCTAGAATTAAATATCCTATATACCTACATTAAATCTATTAAATGTAATCTATCTACCTAAGGAAGAGAGCTTAAAGGGTCAAGGTCCCCTTTACAATACAAGTGTGCTTCTTTATGAATGACTTCATTAAAGAGCGGCGCGACAACTCCCAAGTATTTCAAAATATGTGCTGGCACTGTCCAGCTGTTTCCTCTCAATGTGCTGGCTCGCTTGATGAGTGAGTGATGCTCTTGCATCAAAATGTCAGTGCAGAGGGTGAAGGTGAATTTAGGAGGCCGCATTATCAAGAAACAAAATATTACACGCCTACATCCATCTATCCTTCAGATGTTGGTGATGAACTTCCCTAGGAAGCGATTAAAGAAGAAATGATGCTTGAGCAATGCTTAGTTGTTAAAAGGAGGTTGGAAAATGATTTGGTGGTCTTTGAACTCCCTCAAGAGAGTAAACAGAGCTTGCAAATTGTCTTTCATTCATTGGAAAAATTTATGGATGCATATCAGAAGATGGGGACAACCACTAATAGTTTTGTCGATCTAATGAGGTAACGAAAGTCAGAGGTGATGGGTATTGATAAATGGGAGGTAGTAAAAAATAGAGTTTCAAAAGAAGATGTCATTTCCATATTCAATTTCAAAGAGGGCCCAAAGCAGAAGATGTTGAAGGTGCAATATTTTAAAAACCCTAACATTGCAAGAAATCTATATAACAAATTTTTGGCGGCATATGGAAAATTCTCATGGAACGATGAGGATCCACACTATTTTGCGAGACATTTTTTTGCAGAGTTTTTGTTTCATATGCACCCTGATTATACTAGCCTGTTGTCCAAATATTATGGGACTGGTAAAGGATGTACATATGATCACAAAGGGGAATATCGAAGTGCATAAGTGTCGAGGCCTCCACAACCTTTAGTACCTCGTGMAACAGGGGAATTTTCTTCACTTTCGGAGTCGTAGACTACATTAGAGATTGGTAAATAGGCGAGGAGTGCAATCARAGAAAATTTGGAAGCAATTTTTTATGGTGTTGATGTCGGCATGAACCGTCAGCGAGCAGAAGMAAATTCTCGGGCCACATTTGTTTATAAAACAAATGCAGATTTAGCTACAATGTCAGCAGAAGATGTTTTGGAGTATGCAAAATTTTATCAGGATGGTTGGAAGAAGGTCATTCAGAATGATGACCCRAACAGCAGATTGGTATGTGTTCTAGTTACGAAAATTTTGATGCATTTAATGATAGTTTACTTATAATTCTAGATTTAGATATCATTGTATCTATAGAAATAATCGAGTTGTTATTGCCATTAATTGCAGTTTGGAGATATGTTAAATGAATCTCCAGTAGCTAGCAGACCTRATTCGACAAGTTTAAATTTGGATGGGTTGAATCAGGTATGTGTTTTCTAATAGTTGTTCAATTTCCACTATTTTAAATAAGAGATGAACAACATTTATAATTTTGTATAATTATGAACACATTGAATCCTAGATTTAGTTCTTAGTTGTGTTATTCACAAATCCGTATTCCATTTCCTACTACTTGGGAAGGCTTGTCTCAATTCTCATTGGAAGAGTTTGAAGAGGGTGGGAGTTCACAGATATCATTTAATGTCTTAAAATCATTTAAATTTAATGTGTTCTAATCATTTAAATTTATTTTTTCAAAATTTCAAATTTGAAATGTGTTATATAGGCTAATGTAGAGAAGAGAGTACCTGAAAGCATTCTTGGGAGGGAGAATGAGATTGAGGAGGAAGAACCCAAATTTGGGAAGGATGTATTCATTTAGGATGATTCATAAATGTATATTTTTTATTTTTATCAAATTTTTGTTTTCTCAAATTTTTAGTTTAGCCTTTCMTATTCAACACTTTGATCAATTATTTTGAAATATATAGAACCCCTAGATAAGTTTAKCTTTGTCTTAAATGGTGCACATTCAAATTTATTTATGGTTAGATCATGATGAAGACCTAATTTTGAACTTGAACATTTGAATATTTGAGAACAGACTCTATCCCACATCAGAAACGAGAGAGTTTCTAAATTTTCTTTGATTGCATTTCCTGCTTTCTTGTCCAAGAATGGCGTAGTATGGAAATTTGTGTTTTCTACATACAACAAAGTGAATTCCTTCTTGTCAGAGTATTTTCATTGCAAAACTCTTAACTAAATTGGTTACTAATCACAAAAATCAACATTCAAGTAGATTTACAAATAAGCTCAGACATATTGTACGTGTGAGCTAGCTCAGACATATTGTATGTATGAGCTAGCTACACAAAATTTCAAAGAGCATTTCATTATATTTAATATGAATACATCCCATTTAAATGGTTTTTGAAGAATGACTTAATATACATGTGTAGATTTGTGTTTTCTTTGTACAATCAATATTATATGAGAACATTTATTCCACCGCAGAAAGAGGAGATAAGTATCTTTTGGAAGAATGGTTTTTAAAATAGAGATTTGTGAACTTTTTTAGATAAAAAGTTGTTTTTTGGAAGAATGTCTTAATATGRAAATTTATGAKTCCTTTAGTTTGAAAGGGCATTGTAGAATTTGATTATATGACCACTACAGAAGAAGAGAGAAGTATTTAACTGCTGAGGAGATTATTATTTTATTGTTGTGTAAATATGATCAAATAATATCACTTGGGATGAGAATTTCAGAATGATTTGGGACCTTAACCACAAGGAGAATTTCACCTGAAGGATTCTGGACTTCATCCACACAGAGATAATTATTTCATTGGAAGAATGACTTAATATGGATATTTGTGAATTTTCTTCATACACAGTTCTATATTTATTTTCAGATTATTATCTAACTCTAATTCACAATTTGTTTTACCAAGAACACAATAACATCACCTGGGATGAGAATTTTACCTAAAGGATTTTGGACTTTATCCACATGGAGAATTTCACTTGAAGGATTTGAGACTTTATCCACAAGGAGATAAGTATTTCATTGGAAGAATATCTTAATATGGAGATTTGTGAAATTTCTTTATTCACAGTTCTATATTTATTTTCAGATTATTATCTAACTCTAACTCATTTTTTTTTTACCAAGAACATAATTTTTCTCTTTAAATTTTTTTAAGATTTTAGATAAGATTTACAATTTCTTTAAATAATGTACTCTTAATTGGAGAGTAACTATCTTAAGTCTATTTAACTGTGGTTGGGTATGTTATTATTTCTTATTGTTTTATTTAATATTTAGTTACATTATATATGCTAATATGTGTTATTTTATTTATTTATTATTATTGTTTTTTATTGTTACAGATGTATAAATTATATTTGGTGGAAAATATGTTTACAATATATTTTGTGGGAAAGAGTATGTTGGAGGATGAGACTTAACTCTTTTTGTATGCATGTAAATTTTGTTTTAATTACAATTTTTTGAAATTTTCTATTATTCCGCATGTTTGAATTGTAAATTTTTAATTTTTTAATTTTTTAATTTTTGACTTGTAGGTATGAGGTGTCTTAAAGCGATGGCTTAGAGTCCATAATTTTGGAGTTAAATGTCTTAGTTTTTGTTATCATCCTAAAATGGATGTGGAACTTATGTATTTTACAATGTAACTATTCAGACTTTGATTATAATATATATATATATATATATATTTCATAATTTTGGAATTAAAAATAACAATTTATTGTTTCATATTTGATTTCCCAAAGTTCATAAAAAAAAGTGGCAAAGTTAACTAGTAATGAACTAATGTTTTGCATATTTTCTTTTTCACAATGTATTAAATGAAGCATCAAACTCTTAAATACTTTTATGCTATGCATTAATTTAAATGTTTCATTTTATGTTCACTCTGGATTGTCAAAAATATGATCAAACTCTTAAATATTTTTTTTCTATGTATTAATTTAAATGTTTCATTTTATGTTCACTGTGAATTGTCAAAAATATGATCAAAATCTTAAATACTTTTCTGCTATGTATTAATTTAAATGTTTCATTTTATGCTCATTGTGGATCATCAAAAATATGATCAAACTCTTAAATACTTTTCTTCTTTGTATTAATTTAAATGTTTCATTTTATGTTCACTATGGATCATCAAAAATATGATCAAACACTTAAATATTTTTCTGCTATGTATTAATTTAAATGTGTCATTTTATGTTCATTGTTGATTGTCAAAACTATGATTATATTGACATATCAAATAATTTTTGTGGCAGAATAAAAAAAACTAAAGGAAAGATAGGCATATGAGATCATAGATATGCACTAAACTGGAAAAAAAAACAAAGGAAAGATATGCATATGAGATCTATTAAATAAATTGCTTACATAGATGCACTTAACTAATAAAAAAAACTAAAGGAAAGACATGCGTATGAGATATGTTAAACAAATTGGTTACAATAAAAAACTAAATGAAAGATATGCATATGAGATCTGTTAAATAAATTGGTTACATCTAGATGCACTTAACTAATAAAAAAAACTAAAGGAAAACCTAAAGGAAAGATAGGCATATGAGATGTTAAAACTAATAAACAAAAACTAAAGGAAAGATAGGCATATGATATCTGATAAATAAATGAAAAGAAAAAATTAAAGTGAAATAATACAAGAATGTGAACTATTATTTATCTATTTAAGAATATGCAAAGTAAAAAATACAAGAATCTGTTGTTTATATATTTAAGAATATTGCAAACTCAATAGATAGAAAAGAAAAAATTGAACTGCCAAATAGACAAGATTGTAACATTGCATATCTATTTAAGAATATATGAGAAATTAGACAACATGTTAAACCATGCAAAACTTATTTGAGAATATATGGTAGTAGAAAACACTTTAAACATGCAATGCCTATGCTGGTATGAACTGTACTAAAAAGAAGAAATTTTCATGATCTACCAATTTCCTTTCAGAAAACTTGTATTTGATTTTGGAATAAGGTAACCAATGTGGAATTCAAAGGAGAAGGTATGCATTCAAGAATTATGTTTTAGACATGTCAAAGAACACCACATACCCCTTGTACAACTCAGATAACATGTATTAAAGAGAATTACATTAGGAAAATGATTTGCAGGCTATGGTTTAGTACTATTCACATAAACCCACATTGTTGTAAGGGTCTTCACCTCACATTAGGAAAGGTTGTATTAATTTCCTTAACTTTGTTAGAGAAGAGATCTATTAATTACAATTTAATTCACTTGACTGTAGGCAAAGTTGTATTAATTTCCTTAACTTCGTTAGAGAAAAGATCTATTAATTACAATTTAATTTTAATGATTAAAAATAAAATTCTCAAGATATAAGACATCCAAATTAATTATAAGTAATGTTTATAGAATAAAATCTTGAGATAGAAGAGATGTTCAACTCTTTTTTGGTTTGTGTGATAATGATAAAATAAAATGCTCAAAATGATGTTATTGTAAAATAAAACCTTAAAATGGAAGAGTTGATAAACTCTTCTTTAATTTTATCATGTAACTTCATTAAAAAAATGTTAAATATGGAAGAGATATTCACCTCAAAGTTCATATACTGTAATGACCCCATCGTTTTGACAGCAAGCGAATCAATTTTTTAATTTTTTTTTTGTTTTCTGGAGTTAAGAGGAAAGAAGGCAATGAAAACAATAGTTTAACCACACCACTGATGACAAATGCAAGCACACAGTCCAGGCAACAGGTTGCTATGATGCCACACACAGGCACAAAGACAACTTGCAAACATGTGCAGAAAAACAAGGAGGACGACTACCCGCTCGACACAACACGAACATGCCTACAAGCTAAGGGAAATCATCCCCATCCTGACATCACAGCCTAGACGAACAATAACTAGAACCTCAAGGCTTGTGAACCTAACGCTTGAAGGAGTTCAACCCTTGTGCAAAGAGAAACTTCTGTGCTCGACAACACTCACACAGAAGTACCTACTCCGACCAAGATCTCGTTCACCGCTATCTCCTAGGGCATGCCATGATCCCCTCATCAGGAATCATGTCGTTCCAAGGTGATAGATGCATCAATAACCTTGGCACAATGCATCCTATCTGGACCAAGGAATCTAGATAAAACCAACGTGTTAGAAGCCGAATACTGAGAGGAAAACCACACCCATACCCCAACAATAGGTCAATGAAGCGCTAGAGGATGAAGACTAGGGATGACGCAAGCCAATATCCGACATCGTCCATGACCCAATCAATCACCCAGTCTAAACTATTCAATGATTACAATCTATTTTAACAAGGGTTCCATTCTAAACAGGCACGTCAATTGCAATTAGTCATTAATGCACCCACTAATTTAACATGAATACAATCCATCTAGCATTTCTAAGTAATCATTACTAGTACCATAATTATAAATACAACTAACCTCAATTATAAGCAAGTCTAAAATTTGCAATCTAGTCCGTACTCATCAATTTAATTTTAATCGTTATTACAACCTAAATGGACC
Source organism: Picea mariana (assembly GCA_032191745.1). Taxonomy (NCBI): domain Eukaryota; kingdom Viridiplantae; phylum Streptophyta; class Pinopsida; order Pinales; family Pinaceae; genus Picea; species Picea mariana. The sequence goes on from JASDQU010945896.1 coordinate 19,347, forward strand.
ATGCTATAATAATCCAAAATCTCCATCCAACTAGCCATTAACTTAAATGACAATATTAACAATCTTAATGTAGAATGCTACTTTTATAACACTGGTGAACAGTTAAATCTCAGCATGTAGTCTGGTTATATTGACCAAACTAACAATACTATCTGTCTATTAAAATTATAAGGAAACTACTAACTATTCATTGTGCTGGAGCAATTTCGTGAGGAAATTACCATAGCAGTTACTTAACAATTAATATAGAAATAACAAGGCAATTACATGACCATTAACATAACATTTGATATAGCAATAGCAAGGTAGTTTGCATGACTGATGTCATAACAAGTAATATAGCAACAACAAGGCATTTAAAATGTTAGTTAACATGTAATTGATATATCAGTAACAAGGCAGTTCATATGACTGTTAACACAACAATTAATAGCGCATTAACAAGGTAGTTTACATGACTTTTGTCATAACAAGTAATATAGAAATAACCAGGCATTTAAGGTGTTACTTAACATTTATCTCATTGTGGCATTCAATCAAAAGAAATAATCTGTTGGCCATTTACATTGTTGTAACAATTGTTCTGGCGATTAATATGACAATTACCTAAAAATGAATATTACATTAACAAGGCGTTTACCTATCTGTTAACCATTTTATTCACTATGAAAAAAATCCAGGTAGTTAATGGACCCAAGACAATGTTGTAGCAATAATAGCAAAAAAGCGATACACAATTGGTGGCAAATTGTCCCCATTCAACGGTAGAAATACTCCAAATTTAAAAGGCAAACGTGGTCAGTCCAACAAGTCAGTTTATGAATTAAAAGGCTAAAAACGTGGGAGAATTCAACAACAACTTAGTCAATTTTTAAATATCATCCATGGTCATTCCAACAAGTCAGGTTATGAATTAAATGGTGAAAAACATGGGTGAATTCAACATCCACTCCAAAAAACGTTTTTAAGTAGAAATCGTGGGTGTTTTAAACAACCACTCAGGAAAACGTTTTGGAGTAAAATCATGGGCGTTTTAACAACCACTCCGGCAATGTTCTGGAGTAAAATCATGGAAGTTTTAAACAACCACTCAAGCAACCGTTCTGGAGCAATTCATGGGTAGTCAATTCGTGGTAACAGTAAAGAAAGAAATCTTTGATAGTCAATCGTGGTAGTAGAAACAGTGGTAATAATCTCTGGAGTTAAAATCGTGGTAACAAAATATGGTAACAGTAAAGAATTAGAATCCATGTGATAATCAAAGTTGTGGGGATAAAAACGGTGTAACAAAATCGTGGAGATGTAACCGTGGCAACTGTATGGAATTAAAAATGTGTGACGGTCCAGTGGTGGGAATACAATCTGAGTATTAAATTTGTGGTGATTAAAATCATGGTAACACCAAGAAACGAAGACAGTGATAAACATTTTCATTCGCCTAGTATAGCAATACAAAATGAAGACATGAATCAATTTGTTTTTCCATTTCTCGAATATCCATACAAAATGCAGACATGAATCAATTTTTTTTTTTCATTGCTAGCATACCAATACAAAATACAGACATGAATCAATTCATTTTTCCATTGCTAGAATACCAATACAAAATGTAGACATGAATCAATCTATGTTTCCATTGCCATAATACCAATACAAAATGTGGACATGAATCAATTCATTTTTCCATTACCAGAATACCAATACAAAATGCAGACATGAATCAATCCGTGTTTCCATTTCCAGAATAACAATACAAAATGAAGACATGAATCAATGCATTTTTCCATTGCCAAAATACCAACACAAAATGCATACATGAATCAATTCATCTTTCCATTGCCAGAATACCAATACAAAATGAAGAAAAAAATAAGAGAACCAAAAGGATCCAATCATCCAAGAACAACAATGGAGGTAGACGGTTGATAGGTTCATCGTTCACTCATCATCCTCACACAGAAAGGCAGTGCACTAAGATCCATAGGTCTATTAACACCGAAGCGACGACCGTAGATAAGGCTCCTGATCGATTGCCCAGGCGAGGACTGATGATCTAGGGGTGATAGGAAAAACCACCACAATGGTCACAATCAAACACCACAAGTAGGTCAAGACATGCGGGGAAATGAAGGACATGGGAGTCAATCAATCATTGAGCTAGGCTATGAAAGAAATTCAGTCATCAATCTAGACAATAAGTTTACTTACTCCATTAAACATGCATATCCAAGAATAAATCCTATAACAATCTACCATACAAAAATGAAGAAAGTGTATTGTTGTCTGATCACCCGCTTTGAGTGACATCCCACACACTCCATGAAACTCCCGCTTGCTGACCGACGATACTTCATCGGTACCTCCCAGTCAATTCTAGGGGTACTCTTCTTCCCCCTTATCCCCCCGAGCTGCAAAGGGGCCACACACACTATCCAGAGATTCAATTAGCTCCCAGATCGCCTCGTAAGGCCGAGCTACCACTCCTCATTGAGCTGGGTATACCAACTCCCACAAGCTAAGTTAGTCAAGTAGAGATTTCTACATCGTAACTTTATGCAAACAGAAGAGTTCCTTCATCCTTCTCCTCCCTCCATTATATAGAATTTCCAAGTCCTTTACCTTTCCAAAATCTCATTTAATTTAAGGTTTAATAAATTAAATCCTAAAAATCCTCCCCGTACAAGTGTCACCCATCCCCTTCATTCCTCCGTAAAATAATTTTTTTAATTAATTAATTACCCCTATTTCCATCACCCACCTACAGTCACTCCTAGAATCACTCCTAGGTGTCTCCAAAATCCCTTACAGGTTTTAATGACTTTCCCCATTATTAATTTTCTAGTTCAGTTGAAAATTAGAAAGCTCTTAAATACTAGATACCTTACTAAGTTTGACTTTCTGCTTTTCCCCTTGTGTTTCTCTTTTCTTTGTATGTTTCCCTCTTTTCCTAGTTTCCTAAATATTTTAGATTTCCCTCTATCCCCTTTTCATTTAGAACTCAAATTGGCAGGTGTAGAAATTAACCCTTTTCCCTTTTTAATTAATAAATTTTAAATTATCGTAAAATAATAAAACAATTATTTCCCTTTTTTTAATTTTATCCTAACAGATTTTTATGAATCAAGTAAATTGCTTACTCCCTTTTTGTTACAAGATTTAACGAAGATTAAATTTATTATTTATTTTATTTTTATTTTTATTTTATAA
>JASDQU010945896.1:31016-56152 GCA_032191745.1 Picea mariana
TGTAAATGTATATTGTAATTTCATATTAAATATGGACCGTTCATTATAAGGTCGAAGATGTGACAGTAGAAGTTATGTTAGGGTTTTTTGCCCTAGAAGGAAACCCTCTTCTATGATCGAAATGTATTACGGCTATGTATCATTGTTAATATTGTATTCTGAGTGAGGAGATTGTAATAGAAAGAACATGAAGCTACAATGGGTGTGTTGTAGGTTGTATCTATTCATTTGTTGGATAATAATAAAGGAAGGACTTGGCAATTTCTCTGGTGGACATAGCCCACACTAGATGAACCACATATATATGTGTCTTTATTGTAGTCTGTATCTTCTATGTTTTATTTCCACATTTGTTTTTATTTTATTTCTTTGTGATCCTATTTTTCTAACAACTAGTATCATACCGAAAGGTAACTCGCAAGAAAAGAGGGTTCCTAGTTAAAGTGGGAGAAATGGCAGAAGATCGAAAGTTTAGGGTTGAGAAATTTAATGGCCAAAACTACCAGTTATGAAATATGCAGATGGAAGATTATTTATATCAGAAGAATCTATTCATACCATTGGGTGGAATAGAAAATAAGATAACGGCCATGAAGGACAAAAAATGGGAGGTTCTTGAAAAAAAGGAACTAGGAATGATACACTTGAGCCTGGCAGCATCGGTGGATTTCAATAGTTCCACAGAAAAGACAATGAAGGAGTTGATGGAAGAATTGGCTAAACTGTATGAAAAACCCTCGATGTCCAATAAATTATTTCTAATGAAGAGATTTTTTAATATGAATATATCAGAAGGTGGGTCTATTGCAGATCATTTAAATGAGTTTAATACAGTTACTAATCAACTAAGTTCTGTAAAAGTGGACTTTGATAATGAGGCCAGGGATCTTATAATATTATACTCATTGCTAGAAAGTTGGAATGGCTTTGTCATGGTTGTATGTAGCTCCGTCTCTGGTTCGAATACTTTAAAATTTTATGATGTTATTGGTGTTATTCTTAGTGAGGAGAAGCGACAAAAAAGCATAGGTGATACATCAGGTAATGTGTTAAACATGGTGAATAGAGGAATTCAAAAGGATAGAGGAAAGGGCTCAAGGAAATACATGAATTCAAGGAAGGGAGGATCCAAATCAGTACTAGGAAAGATAGAGTGTTGGAGTTGAGGGAAGAAAGGACATATGAAGAAAGACTAGATAGATCCAAAGAAACAAGGAGATGGATAGTAGGAGAAAAATCAGGAAGCAAATGTAACAGGTGATGTGTTACAACATGATTTGATTCTTTCTGTAGATAATATTTTCGAGCCTTGAATAGTATATTCAGGGGCTTCATTTCATGGCACACCCCATAGGAAAATTTTTCTAGATTATGTTGAAGGTGATTTTGGATAGGTTCATTTGGTTGATGATGAACCATGAAAAATTGTTTGAATCAGATGAATAAAAATAAAGCAAAGGAATCAAAACCAATGTTTGTTGAAAGAGGTAAGACATGTTCTAGATATAAGGAAAAATATAATTTTAACAAGGCATTTGGCAAGTGAAGGTTGTATATCCATATTTACAGATAAGGTGTATAAGGTCACAAAAGGATTATTGGTGAAAGCAAAATGAGAGAAGGTAGGTACATTGTATTTATGTACTGGTAATATTGAATCTTCTGTCTCTTTAGCTTCTACAGGGGTGGATACAATAATCTATCATCATAGTCTTGGACACATGAGTGAGAAGGCGATACAAGTAATTCAAAAAAGAAATTTGTTTCCAGATCTTAAAAAAATTGATTTGGATTTCTGTGAGAATTGTGTTTATGGAAAACAAAAGACAGTCGTATTTCTCACGTATCATCTCTTGGTGGATCTTGTTATTATGTTACTTTTATTGATGATGCAACTAGAAAAAATTGGGTTTATTGCATTCGAAAAAAATGTGATGTGTTTTATACTTTTAAGAAATGGAAAGCTTTGGTTGAGAATGAGATAACAAAAACATTGAAGTGTCTCAGATCAGACAATGGAGGTGAATATTGCATCAAGTAATTTGATTATTATTGTTCATATCATGGGATTCGTAGAGAGAAAACATTTTTAGGAACACCACAAGGAAATGGTGTGTCAGGAAGGATGAACATGACAATCATGGAGCATGCAAGGAGTATGAGATTGCATGTTGGTTTGCCTTTACTGTTATGGGAAGATTATCTAGATACTATTGTTTACTTAATAAACAAAGGACCTTCAAGCTCTTTGGATCGTATAATTCCATAGGTGGCATGGATAGTTAAAAATGTAAACCATTCTTTTTTTAATACTTTAGGTTGTGGAGAATTTATCCATATTGATAAATAAAATAGAACAAATCTTGCAAAAAAATCCAAGAAGTGTACCTTTATTGGATACGGTGTTAATGATTTTAGCTATCTCTTATGGGATTATGAAAATCATAAAATCATTAGGAGTACATATGTCATATTCAATGAGAAGGTCATGTACAAAGATTAGTTGCAAGGAAAGAAACGGGAAAAATAAAAACCAAAATACACAGTGCTTGATGAGATCACTGAAAAATAAATTTTGAAGGTTCCAGAAAATCAAAACGTACAACAACATGAGAAACATGTAACTCAAACTCCTACAAGTGTTGTTAGAATATTTACCAGGTTAAGTAGACCCCTTGAACKATACTCTCCTTCATTGTGWTATTTATTGTTGATTGATACTGGTGAACCAGAATGTTATGAAGAGGCAACGCAGGTAGACACTAAAAATAAGTGGGAGCAAGGAATGAAAGATGAAATGGATTCCTTGGTAAATAGCCAGACTTTGTATTTGGTTCAGTTTCCTGCAGGAAAAAGAGTATTAAACAATAAATGGGTTTACAAGTTAAAGGAAGAAGATGGAGGCCAAAAAAAGTACAAGGATAGACTTGTCGTAAAGGGGTTTGCACAAAAGAAATCTGTAGATTTTGATGAAATATTTTATCTTGTTGTTAATATGACTTCAATTAGGACTATTTTAAGTCTTGTGGCAGTAGAATATTTACATCTTGAACAGTTAGATGGATAAAAAACTTTTCTCCATGGGGATTTAGATGAAGATATTTCTATGCAACAATCACAGGGGTATGAGGTCAAAGGGAAGAAAAATTTGGTATACAGGTTGAAGAAGAGATTGTATAGCCTAAATCAATATCCAAGGAAGTGGTATTTCAAGTTTGACAGGTTTATGAGAGAACAAGGTTATAGTATATGTCATCACTATGTTTATTTTAAAAGGCTAGAAAATGGAAGCTATATAATATTGCTATTGTATGTAGATGACATGATTGTTGCAGGGTCTAATATGTAGGATATAAATGTGCTCAAGAATAAATTAGCTAATTCATTTACAATGAAGGATTTGGGTGCTACAAATAAAATCCTTGTTATGAGAAAAAAAAGAGACAGGAAAAATCACAAATTGACATTGTCTCATGGTGAGTACATAGTAAAGGTGTTGGAGAGTTTTAGAATACAGAATGAAAAAACAATTAGTACACCTTTGGCCAACCATTTCAAATTAATTAAGGAAACGTGTCCCAATACAAAAGAGGAGATATAATACATGTCTAAGGTCCCTTATTCATCAACARTTGGAAGCTTGATGTATGCGATGGTTTGCACAAGACCAGATATTTCACATGCAGTGGAAGTTGTGAGAACATATATGAACAATCCAGGTAAAGAACATTGGGAGGCAGTAAAGTGGATTCTTAGGTATTTGAGAGGTATTGTTACTCATGTATTGTGTTTTGGAGRTTCAAACACTATTATACAGGCATATGTTGATTCATATATGGAAGGTGATAAATATATCAGGAGGAGTACCAYAGGGTATGCATTTACTATACAGGGAACAATAGTAAGTTGTATTTTGAAATGAAAAAAGGTTGTTGTAATTTCAAGAACAGAAGTAGAGTATGTTGTTGTTACATAGGCTGGTAAAGAAATGATTTGGTTATAGAGGTTTATGGAGGAATTGGTAAAGAAGCATGAGAATAGCAGGTTGTATTGTAACAGTGAGAGTACCATTCATCTTGCAAATAAATCAGCTTTCCATTCGAAGACAAAGCATATACAACTCAGGTACCATTTCATACAATCCATTTTGGAAGATGGACATTTGAAGTTTGAAAAGATACACACTAGAAAAAATCCTACAAACATGTTAACAAAGGGAGTAACCAGGGAAAAACTGAGTTCTTGCTTAGTTTCATTTGGTCTTCAAGAATTAAGGTGAAGATGAGAAATTTTCTAGGTCCAATAAGGATCATAGTCCAATAGATACATTAATCGTGGAGTTGTTGAGATCATTCTCCAAGTGGGATATTGTTGGTTGTAGAACCTGATTATCTTCTTGATTCAGAGGTCTTTTTTTTTCCATCCTTGTTTATACCCCATGAAGACTTTACACCCTAGAAGAATGTACACCCCTTTACGTGGGAGAGTGTAGGGGGGGATCTCCCATCCTGTGGGGTCCGGGGGGTATATCACCTCGGCTGGGGGTCCGAGGGAAAGTGGCCCCCCAACGGGGGTTTGAAGGACAAGACCTCAAATGAAAACTTTCCATGTAAATGTATATTGTAATTTCACAGCAAATTTGGACCATTCAATATAAGGTCACAGATCTAATGGTAGAAGTTATGTTAGGGTTTTTTCCCTAGAAGGAAAACCTCTTTTACAAGGGAAATGTATTATAGATATGTATCATTGTGAATATTGTATTATGAGTGAGGAGACTGTGAGAGAAAGAAGAGGAAGTTACAATGGGTGTGTTGTAGGTTGTATCCCTTCATTTGTCTGATAATAGTAAAAGAAGGACCTGGAAATTTCTCTGGTGGACGTTTCCCACACTAGGTGAACCACATATATTTTTGTCTCTATTGTAATGTGTATCTTCTATGTTTTATTTCTACATTTTATTTTATTTTATTGCTCTAAGATATATTTTTTCTTACATTTGATTCTCCACAAAAGGAACATTCTCTAAATGTTATGGACACATTTGACAATATATTATCACATTTGAAAATATATTTTGAGGTGACTTAGGCTGATATATTTTGTGAGTTTTTGTCACCATCCTTGAGCTATTTAAATATTGATTTCTCTCAGCAAAGTGTTTCTTCCTATGCATATCTTTCCTCTAGATGAGTATTTGTCTTCTTCCCTCCAGCCTGTAATGATTTTGTGCTACCCTATTTGATGATAAGTTGTTGTGTCTCCTTCATGCATTTTTCTAAGTCCTTTTAATCCTAAAAAATATTCATGTAGACATTATTATATACTCTTTTAGGCATTGCTTGAAATTGTCTATCTTTTATGAAATATGTACATTAAATTTCCATTTGAGATAGTCTCCTCCTTCAACCAAGTTGGAGCATTATATTGAAATTTTGGATGGGAAAGCTAAAAAATTTCAAATCTGAAAAGTTTACTTCAAGGAGAATTGGCAATATCAATGAATAGGTGGATGGGCCAATGGTATGAACCAGTCATTGCAATAATAATAGGTTCCATGAGAAGGCCATCCATCATAAGCGGTTCTGAGATAAGAAATATGTCTAGCTTACAGGTGACTTTATGAGAACTTGATTGCTTATTTGTCTAGGTATAGATTCCATTTATGGTTTCCATATCAATCAACTTGAGATATTCAATTAATTCCTTGAAATCGTCACTATCCCTTTCCAATATTTGATGACCACAATGCTTTCCATCCAAAGAGAGAATGATGTTGAAATACTTCTTGAGGACCTAGCACCTATTTTGAGCTAGCTCACCCAGATCCTTCAATCTTTTAAGGAAGGATTCTTTCTCTTGAGAGGCTTATGGCTCGTAGACATTAGTGATAACTCCTCCTTTATTTGAGGCAATTCACTGTAGGTCATTGTAATAGTCCATTTACTAGAATTACAATTTTCAAGGAAGACTATATCTATGTTCCATAAGATTGTGATTCCACTCGTCGCTCCTAGTGAATCATTATATACATAGTGGCTTCACTTAGAATATCTCAAAAAAATGATTTCAACAACCACATATACACATTTTGTCTCTTGTAGCAATACAATGTATGGATTCTTTACTGTGATGTTATTTTCAAGGATCCACTACTTGGTCCTTCCATTAAGTCCTCTTATGTTCCAAGAGACAACCTTCATGACAAAGGGGGTGGGGGAATTAGATAGAAGCTCTCAGTGAGATTCTAAGTATGACCAGAGTTAATGATGAAGTTTCCTACCTACTCGATGTGTTTATGAGTATATTTTTGACCTCATATACTTTCCTGTTTGGAATATTTGCATGAGTCTTTGCACATATTGGTGTGGATACCAACAATCCCCCCTGATCTAGAAGTGGATCCTATAATAGGGTTAAGATATAATTTATGGATTTTCATAAGTTGTTCATGGGGGAGGGATTGCAATTATGTTTTTGATAAGCTTCTTTAAGGTGCACCAGATCGATCTCTTCTAGTTCCTTTTCATTCATATCCATATCCATTTCATATCCATCCTTCGTAATCTAATTTTTTTTTGCAGGATACCCATTTGGAGTAGGGAGGATATAATATAGTATTGGTTCTGGGGTTACCTTAGCCTTACCGTGGCATTTATTATAACTCGAGGAAAGTGGAACCCCATCTGGAGCAAGAGAATCTAGGATCTAGTTGAGGGATTCAAAATAATTGCTATTTGACATAGGTTTGACTCGTTCTGAGGTTGTCCTTTTTTGGATTTGTCATCATTTCCTTGAGACTTGGGTGAAACAATATTTCAACATTTCCAGAGAAATAACCGTTGAGTCTGAAGAGGTAGTAAGAGGGCAGTCCCAAAATACATGGCCATGCTCATTATCTATAGTCTATATCCATTCCTTATCTTGACATTCCAGGAATATAGAACCTACTAGTGTCTTGGAAATGTTCATATAAACTGAGATGCATGGATAATAATTGTAACAACACTAGCATGTCACCTTTGTTTTCTTTACATATATTCCCAGGATAATTTCAATCCTGTCTAGAATTTCTCCAAGAAAAAATTCTCGTGGGAGCAAGTAAAGTCTTATCAACACATGAGCATACATAAAATGTTCCTTTTCTAGGATGGGATGAAAAATTCCATCCAATATCTTAAATAGAGGCCCTAATTATGGCTCCCACCCTCAATGATATGATCTTTACCCGCTAGATTTTGGACCATGCCAGTGAAAAAATCCTTAGATCCTAACTAAAGATGAAAATATCCTTTAGTTTCTACTAGTTATTGATCCATTTTATTATATCTCTTTTTAATTTCCAAACTCTGAAAAAATTTCTAATGAGGACATGATCTCTCATATACTAGGTATGTTCCCCTATTATTACTGAACTAAGTACATACCTTGGTGCCATAAAAGCTTGATGAATGCATTTTATTGGTTCCCATGCATGAACCACAATTGGGTGAGATGATTCAACCTCAACCTCCATATGCTTTTCCTTGTTCAGTTCTTCCTAATAAACTTGATTCCTCAACTGTGGGATCGAGTTGAATGGTGGTCAGGTTCCTTTTACCTCTTCAGGCTCACCTTCTACCACATTACAGTACAAGGGGGCTCGTTCCCCCTCCCCTTCCACCATCATATCTAGATAAGTCACACTTCAAGGAAGAGAAGTCATCTCGAAATTTGTTGAAGGTGAAAGCCTTCAGATTCCCTATGATACTAGTATCATCAAACCCTAGCAGAGCTACATTAATACCATATTAATTTTCATATGTTACTAATGGTTTACCGATTTTTATAAGGAAGCAATAGGTGCACATCGACATGGGATTTCACTAGTACATACCACATATTGATTCAAATTCACTTTGTCGTGGGATTGCACCAATAACGTGTGAAATTTTAATTGAATTAGAACATTATGTTATTTCATGTTCTTATGATATGTTTTTAATTTATGATTATAGGACTCTTTAATGTATTGACTTCAATATGTTTAGGGATAGAGAATATTTCTTCCAATCATTTCACAGATGGGTAATGTGGTTGTATAAAGTTGCACATGGTATTACAAGGAGAGGGGGAACGACATTATTTTTTCCACATACTAGCACTCCTTTTTTGTCTTCTAGGTTGAATAGTTCATAGTATTTTTACCTAGAGGTTGTGTGTTTCCTTTAGACTAGGCCATGGATTCAATCACTAATGAGGTTTAGTTGAAGGGATAAAAATAAGGTGGTATCCTTATTCCTCAATGACCATTGGTCTCTCAACAAGGTAGGAACAAATTGAGTTAATGTTGTCTTAGTTGTTGGATCATTTTCCCCATCAAATAAAATTGGATACTTGAAGGGAATCTATGAACATGGTACCCTTAGTATTTATTCAACAGTAGTGCTTAAAGGACGTGGAGAAGCATGACACCCTTGGTATAAAAATAAAAATGGATGCTTGAAATGAATTGAGAATTATTCCACCCTTGGTATCAATTATAGTAATTGGGAATACATGGAAAAAATAATTAACTGTGATATTCATTTAATTTAATTTTGGAAAAGTTAAATAAATGCATGATTGTCTTATTGAGTATATAATCTAGTGCCGATTTCAAAAAATGGAAAATATAACTGTTTATTTAATACTTATTAGAAAAATTGCATTAATAAATGTCCATGAAATAGAAAAAATAGTTTTTAATTAGCTTAAAAATTAATTACTAGTGCACCCATAAATCAAGGAGAAGAAAAATGAACAATGGATTCAAATTAAAATAGAAGCGTGGGAAATTATGAGTGGTATTGTTGGTTCGTAATGATGCTAGTTTATTAATAAATGTAGTCACTACACATGCACCAACTCAAATAGGAAAAGAGGAGGAGATGAAAGGAACATCTAGGAGTAAAAATAGGAAGTGTAGTAGTTGGGTGAGAAATAATCACTATTTATATTTTTAAATAAGGATTTATTTATGCATTTGTGCATGGGTGGGTGAATGATCAGTGATTAGTAAATAATTAGTAAAGTATAAACTACTTTTTGGCATGATATGGACAAGTGGCTTAAGCCACAAAGCCTATAAAAAGAAGGTTTGAACAAGAGAGCTCACACTTTTGAACTCTAAGATATATGGTTGTTGTAATGTAAAAAAAATTTTATTGGTAATTGTTGTTGAGTTTTATCTATTGAAAAGTTTCATTGAGATGGGGATTGCCTCAAAAACTTACAACTACACTGTGTTCTCATTTTTCTAGCAGTATATTTTCCATACAAGCCAATTACAATTAGCGGATCCTTGGGGAAGGAGAGTGTCCATTGAAATCTATAGGATGGTAATGTAAATTTTTTTTTATTGGTAATTGTTGTTGAGTTTTATCTATTGAAAAATTTCATTGAGATGGGGATTGCCTCACAAACTTACAACTACACTGTGTTCTCATTTTTCTAGTAGTATATTTTCCATACAACCCAATTACAATTAGCGGATCCTTGGGGAAGAAGAGTGTCCATTGAAATCTATAGGATGGTCAACCAATGGACTATATAAAAAATAAGAAGTAGACACAAGTTGAATTTAAACTCTCCTTTAAATTTTGAGAAGCCAAGAATCAAATCCATAATATTTCGTGTAATTTACTTTTGAATATATTTTATTGTGAACTTAAAAGAGCTCTTGGTTTTAGTGTTTTCTAAAAAGGTATTTTGTTTATTTTATTTTCTTTATTCATCATCTTAAGCATATTGACCTTTAGTATGGTTTCATTTTTTTTTTACAATGTGCTTTAAAATACAATCATAGCATAGTCTTATTTTGTTTTGAAAGCAATGTTTCCATCTATAGGTAATTAGGAAGATTTCACTAAATCTTAATTTGTATCATTTTATAGCTGGGCATAGGCTATGAATAACCTTGAATTTGGTATCACTAATTTTAAAGATAAATTATAAAATATGAGGTCATGATTAGGTATGGCGACGAGATGAAAAGAAGGAGTGGTGTTTGACAAGTAGTCTTTAAAGCAATTTTTGTAGTTTTGATAAAGTTTCGAGGAAAAATCCTAAGTATTTGAAAAGTGCGTGGATGAATAAGGAAAGATAGAGAGCATGCAAATGAATCACATCTAGTAGTAAAGTGCATCGAAGGAGGAAAGCGCACAAATGGAATACAACACACAACTCGAAGAATAAAGGTCAAGGAATAAAGCTAGAAGAATAAAGAAAGGAAATAAAGCATAACGGGAGAATGACAACCAAACATTCCAGAAATATAAGAACAACAAAAGAATAGCATGAAGGCTGAAAAGAAGAAGAAAGGTGTTGAACAACCAGTTAACTGAGTTGGACATGCATTGTAATGGGATATTTTTGAGATGGATAGATAAGGGTTTTTATCCCTAGATTTTAATAGAAATATGTAACAGGTTGGGAGATTAGGGGTTTAGTTGGTTGGTTCCACTAGGTGATATTCCGATGAAGTTTGATTATGATAGATTAGGTTATGTTATAGTCTGATTGATACTAATTCTAGAGTTATTTAATGTAAAAGTCAAAGGTTGATAAGGATGAATAAAGGAATGATAAAGATATGCTACATAATTGTCTGTTGTCTATGTTTATATGTTTGATTATGACTACTACTTGCATGCATCGTAGAATAGATTCATATGGTAGTTAAGAATGGTGCAATTATTCATGACTGTGACAATCACAAATCTATACAGTAAACTCAAATAAGATAAGTATAGAAATATGAATAATGTGTAAGTTAATAACATAACAAAACATAGTTATGCGCACAACATAATAAGGAAAAATGAACCGAATGTTTTCCTCGCATTCCCTTACCATTGGGGAAGCCTAGTTCTTGCAATCCCCATAGATACCCCAGTTGAGACTTCATTTGGACAAGTAGGTGATTCTAAAAGGGTCAGTTTCTAGTGGGTTTTGTTGGACTTACATAAATAAACCTTGGGTCTTACAACTCGCGCATAGAATAGCACCAGCAAATGGTTAGGTTATTGGGCCCAAGACTTTGTGATTGAGGGAATATTTTAGGGGTCGACTAAGAATGAGATATCATAGTGCTTGGAAAGGAAGGAATGGGAATTCACATGAAAAGAGAACAAAAACCATCACATGAGTGACAAGCAATGGCTACAAAAGTATGTGTTCACAGATCTGCATGAAAATTTCTTTGGTAAATTTCTGGCTATTCTGACAGAGTGGCTAGAAAGATTGGTGGAGAAAGATGGAAGGTTAAGTGACACAATGGTAATGAATTGTAATCTCGAGTTGGTAATACAATTGAATTATTTAATTAACCCAAATATTCGAGCAGTTGATTTTTGGTTGGATAGCGTACTAGGTGGTTATGTTATAGATTTTTCCATAGATTGTATTCAATCATGCAATGTCACAGAAAGGGAATTTTTCAAAGCTCCATACAAGAGGTTCTTGAAATCATTAAATACATTGATAAATATGCTATTGTGTGAAAATCATGTGATGGTGATGAAATTCTACTGCTAATGGGTTCACACACATAGGGGAACTAGGGAATGATAGGAGGATCGTCTGAGAGAAGGATGAAAGAAATGAAAGGGGAAGGGAGGGACTGAGGATGAAATAAGATGATATACCAAAGGAAGGATATGAGTTTGGAGAGTTTCACAAAGGGAGGATGTACAAGAGGATAAAGACTAAGGCTGAGAGAAGAGAGTCATCTAGTGAGACAGAGGGGAGAGAACCTTGTGCACTACTGTGAATTGTGGAGGTACCATACCTAGGGGGAGAATAATAGGAGTTCCAGTCCATTTCTATAATATAATATCCATCAAGTATGACTCAAACATAGTCATGTGTAAAATCCACAACCCCGTGTGCATGATCACAATCAGTAGTAACATTTGAGGATTTGTCAAAAGAAATTGTAGTTAGCCAAGGAGGGCCTAGTAGTAGTAGTCAAAATAGTGGAAATAGTGCACAGAGTTATAATCAGAGTCAACCATCATCACCAAGAGGAGGGAATACATTGAAAAACATGTATGAGGTGGATAATACTCTTAGGATACCAAAGTTCCAAACATTTGGGTTAGAGTACCTAGAACAACACTTGTTTGTGTGCGAAATGATCTAGGCCGCAAAGAACGTACATGATGAAGTTGTGAATATTGTGCAAATAGAGACAACATTTAGATGTTGTGTGCTAGTATGATATATGAATTTACAGATAACCACACATACATGACATGCTAGGACGTTGGCAGAGATCAAGCAGGAATTGTTGAAGGAGTTAAGGAAGAAAAAGTCAGAATCAGGGTACATCACAAAATTGAAGGAGTTCAAACAAGTACAAACAAAGTTGGTATGGAATTATGACTACATATTTAAGGATATTATGGGAATATTAACTTTCCATATCCTAGATCGATAGCACCAAGAATGCTTTATTGCAAGGATTCTACCACACATTCATAGAAAATTTATCCAGTAGAAGGTTACGTCGAACACAAAGGCACTAGATATTGTAATGAAATTAGAGTCATCTCCAGTGGGAGATAGTGGAAAAATGACACAATTTCATACGTAGTTGGACACATTGAAAATTCAATTGGAAGAATTGATAAAGGGAAGGGAGAAACGTGAGAAAGTTTGGTGTACAAAATGTAGGACTAAAGTTCATCACCAGGATGAATGCCTAACATTTGCACAGTATTTTGTGACAAGAGCACTGAATCCATTATCGTGAGGAGGATATTATGAGATATGTAGGAAATTGGGCCATCACCCAATGAAGTGTCCACTACTACAAAAGTACCAGAGTACGCCAAACAACTTGTTTTGGAATTTTTTCAAATAGGTAGAACACAAGGAGAAGTATTTTCGCATGTTTGAATTGATGTAGGAGTGCACACATGATATGTATAGGATCCAGGAACAAAATGTTGCAGTGGAAGCGAGGGTTCAAAAATAAAAAAATCAAAGAGTTTTCAATCAAGGGAATAGAGGAATCTTTGGTCGAGGCCAAGGTAGAGGGAATTTCAAAAGAGGAGGAAGAGGATTGATTATATGTTACAACTATAATCAACTTGGACACTTGGCCTATGACTTCCAGAATCCATGTACAATGTGCACATATTGCATAGCACTGGATCATTCGATAGAATATTGTCTCCAACTAGTTGCAAAGTGCCAAGCTAGAGGAAACCAAAACCTGAATCTGAATTAGAATGTGCAGATCATATCAACTGAAAGCCGCAATGAAGGAAACTGACTAGTCATTGTTACATGTGTGGAAGATAGAATAGGGACTGATATGACAGATGAAGGAAGGAAGATGGGACAATGGGTAAGAAAATTAACAGGGCCCACACTAGCCTTTGATCCTCATCAAGAAAAGGAGACATATCATATGGAAAGGAAAGAAGTATTGGAAACATATTGAGGAGCATCAACATCAAAGGCACCTCATGAAGAAGATATGCACAATCGTAGGGAATCCAATGGGGAAGGTAAGTACACTAACATAATTCTTCAGAAATTGTGTAAAACTAATCAAATATGGGGCTTCACTAAGTACATTATACGACATGATTGATCACTACACAAGAGGAAGGGAAAGTCCAACTACACAAAGGATGGTAAATCAGGTACTGCACAAGAAGAAAACCAATGAAGAATTCTGATTCGGTGCAAAAATTAGAGAGTATGATGTGGATAATATTTTTTTAGACTTGGGGTATGATGTGATCATGTTACCTAAGCATACATGGGATTTTATGGGAAAAATGAAGTTGGTATGGTCTCTTGTTTAGCTCAGGATAGAAAATAAGCACCAGATAGTTCTTATTAGTCAGTTGATAGGAGTACATGTGAACATTGATAGGATGCATAACGTTGCAAACTTTGAATTTATTGATATTGTGGATGACAATCAACCATATCCGACATTGATGGGACTATCATGGGATTTTTATAACCAAGTGATCATCAACTTGAAAATGAGGGAGATGATATTTGAAGTTGGTGATTTGAAAGATGCGACACCCTTAGAACCATCATAAGGATAGAGATACATAAAATCAACAAGAGGGAATGACATGGGCAACCTATATAACATGTCTGTGTGGATCGAGTATTATTTCAACACGACAATAGATGGTGCATTGAGTTGGTGAAGTATCAATTCATGTGCATCATGTTTTGAAGAAGGTCTAGAGCATTGGCAATAGAGAATGCATGAAGTGTCAACTAGATGATGTGCACAAATTACTCGATCCTTGAGTTGGATTGGAATAGAGCTATGCAACCTTCATAGGTATGATGGATTAATTGATATAAGTATGTTTGTAAAATTATTTGAGCTATAAGTACGCGAAGAACAAAGGTGTTTAGCACTAGATGTGGTATTAAAATAAACTCCATCTAGATGGTGGGTTGCACATAGCAAGGGAATGAAATATTGGCTACAATGCAACAAAATAATACAAATAAGGTTTGGAAATGAGGGAGAAAACATTGTGATGAAATATATAAGAGAAAGTGACCCAATAGGTCATGTGAAATAGTGCAGGGATTTGTGGGGATTGGTACCAGAGGTAGAGTGGACACACAAATTTATACACACACTAGACAGAATTACAAAGAACTGGTATTTGGAGATGGAAATGAAATGGGGGACAACAAGATGGGAAGAACTGATCTAGAGGTTCAAGATCATGCTTACATTTGAACATGATTCTCCATTAATATATGAAGTGCTATAGGAGATTCAAATGAACATCTGCTCGGAATAAGAGATCATCAAGGTGATACTAGTATGCAACGAGAACAAATCCAAGATGACTATCGATAAGATTATGGAATGCTATACTGTAGAAAATGAAGCGTATGATGAAGTGGATCCTAGGTATGTATAGATACCTGAGAAAGAAGGAGAACAAGCCATAGAAGGGATAGATCTTGAATCTGTCCCATATAAACATCCGATAAAGAGGTGGAAGGTTAACATTGGGACAATAGAGAATATTGAATTTTCACATATAGGGGACTATTGGAGTGAAGAGACAGTTGGAAAGATTGCACACTTATTGCGAGAATACCAGAACTTATTTCCAATGAATTTCTTAGAGATGAAGGGAAGAACAAGAGACTTGGGAGAGATGAAGATCCCAATGAAACAAGGAGCTAAGCCAGTGCACCAAAGGCCTTACAGGATAAACCCAAGGTATAAGGAGAAGGTAAAAGATGAAATATATAGGATGTTGAACACAAGAATTATTGAACCAGTAAAAGATTATGAGTGGATCAATCCAATGGTGGTCCAAGACAAGAAGACAAGAGGAATTATGATCTATGTAGATCTAGGAAAGTTAAATAACGCATGATTACATGACCCAATTGCAACACCATTCACATATGAGGTACTGGAGAACATGGGTGGCCAGGCAACCTACTCTTTTACAAATGGATTCTTCAGGTACCATTAGATAAGAATCACTCAAGAGGATCGACACAAGACCACTTTTATGATGAAATGGGGAATTTACCAGTAAACGATTATTCCCTTTCGATTGAAGAATGACCTTGCGATGTTTTCTAGGGTAGTAGTTGCAGCATTCAAGGAGTTCATCCATAAGTTCCTATAATTTGACTTGGATGATTGGAAGGTGTTTATTCCACTGAAGGATCACATAGAAGTTCTTTCAATTATGTTGGATCAATGCAGACAGTGTCATATTTCATTGAACTTGAAGAATTTCATTTTTTGCGCATCGTTTGGGATTCTATTAGGACATGTAGTGTGCAAAGAGGGAATATTGTTAGACTTGGCTAATATTGTAGTTATTCTGAAGTTAGAAAAACCTACATCAGTCTGATAGTTGAGAGTGACGTTGGGTCATATAGTTTATTATAGGAAATTTAGAAAGGGATATGCGTAGATCACAATGTCGATGGAGAAGTTACTAAAAAGGGAAGAAAATTTTCAATGGAATGCAGACTATTAGAGGGGGTTGTACACCCTGAAACAAAAGTTGGTGACCGCGTCGATTTTAATTTTTCTAGATTGGAACAAGGAGTTTCATGTACATGTGGAT
This sequence comes from Picea mariana, assembly GCA_032191745.1. NCBI lineage: Eukaryota > Viridiplantae > Streptophyta > Pinopsida > Pinales > Pinaceae > Picea > Picea mariana. Next base: position 47,141 of record JASDQU010945896.1, read on the forward strand.
GCATTTTCCATAACATTGGGTGCAGTTATATCCCAACGAGGGTAAGGAACATCGATCAACCAATTTATTTTGCAAGAAGGAAGTTGTCTATAGCAGAGAAGAACTACACAACCATAGAATGAGAATGATTGGTGATGGTCTATCCACTATAGAAATTCAGGAATTATCTATTAGGGTCTAAGTTTAAGATGTATACAAACCATTATACATTAAAATACTTAGTCAATAAGCCATTTTGGGGGGGAATAATATGTAGGTGGCTCTTATTGTTTCAAGAATATGACTTTGAAGTCATAGTGAAACCAGGGAAGTTGAATGTAGGACCATATCATCTATCATGCATATTTTCACGGGAAGATCCAGGAAATTTAGATAACAACTTCCTAGGTGCACAATTATTTGCAGTAAGGATGGTGTATGATTATTTCTCAGACATTATACAATTTCTTAACACATGCATGGCTCCATCTGAGATGATTGTAGCACAAAAGAACCAACTGGTAGTGAAATCATAAAATTATCAATGATTGCAGGGAATTTATACAATATGGATGCAAATGGAATAGTGAGACATTGTGTGTTGGAGAACGAAAGTCTGATAATACTTGAAGAAGCGCATGGTGGAATGTTTAGAGGATATTCTGCAGGGTGAGCAACTGCATAGAAATTTTTGTGGATAGGACTTTGGTGGCCGACACTTCACAAGGATGTGAAGAAATAATGTCATTCATGCAATGTGTTTGAATGAGTGGGAAAGCCATCTAGGAGGGACAAAATTCCTTTGAATCCACAGGTTACATTGCAATCATTTTAGAAATGGGCCATAGACTATGTGGGGCCAATCAACCCACAAGAAAGAATATCAGGGGTAACGTATATCATTACTGCAACATATTATTTGAAAATATGGGAATAAGAATCCCTAGTTACAGACTTTACTATGGAAACAACTACATGCTTTCAATTTAAAAATGTAGTCACAAGGTTTGGATGTTCTCGTGTATTACTCAGTGATCAAGGGACACACTTTCTAAACAAAACAATTGTAGCATTGACTGAGGATTTCCAGATTCATCGCCAAAATATTACCCCATATCACCCTCATCCCAATGGAACCATGGAAGCTTTTAATAAGATCTTTGAGAATGCATTGGAAATAATTTTCAATGTAGGGAAAGATGATTGGGACTTAASAGTTYCTATAGTATTATGGGCTTACAAGACTACAAGAAAGAAGTTGATAGGATAGACCCCTTTCAGGTTGGTCTATGGACAAGAAGCAATAATTCTAATGGATTTTATTTAGCCTAGCCTAAGCATTGCATCAATCATAGGGCCATCAGATACCGACGCAATACAGGAGAGGTTGGCACATTTAGTACAACTTGAGGAGGATCGGTTTGTCGTAGGATTACATCAGTAGGTTAAGAAATCTAGAGAGAATACCTGGCATGATCGACATGTTAAATGAATGGAKATTCAAGTTGAAGATCTAGTAGTAGTCTATGACAACAAGTATATGCAACATCCAGGRAAATTTTGAATACACTAGTTAGGAACTTATGTGGTTCAACAACTAACATATACAGGTGTTGCAAGGTTGGAAACCTTAAATGGAGAATTCTTGGAAGGAATGGTGAATGGGAGTTAGTTGAAACTCTATACAGATGGACGATAAGATACACAATGATTTGGGTTGCATTGTAGAACATGTATTATAGTATTTGTATTATAGCATGAAAGAAAAAGAATTAAAAACAAATAAAAAGTAGTTATAAGGAAAAGAAAAAAAGAATTCAAATACTAAGGCATAGGAAGGTGTTCAAAATGACTCGTCATCACATATCAGCATAACACTGCGCCAAACTAGGACTTGATATAGTTGGGCAATGGAAAGATCATTAAAAGCATTGAAGCGAGAAAATTATGGCTACACAGTGAGAGTGACAGGTCATAAAAGGATCATATAAGTCTTAAATGGGAAAATCCAATGTAAATCTTCATGGATCGACAGTGCGAGGGATAAATGACATGACCGATTTAGTAATAAAGATGCAATTATGGAACAACTCAACAACCATGATGGAATATTGAACAAGTTAGTTAAGGAAGCAAGAATAACAACGAAAGAAAGTATAAGACCATTTTGGAATACTTCAACAGATGATGGAAGTTGAAAACCTGACAAAGGATCATAGGTTTGGTGAAGAACCTTCAACAAGGCCAAGGAGAGAAGAAAAACGAGCRCAGTTGGCCTTGACACAACTAACACTAGGGAAAAAAACCCTATAGATTGAGATGGACATGCTAGAGTTGTCAGTGGGAGAGTTGCATGAACAAGTAAATGCATTGGGGCATCTAAAAATAGTCATTTCAAGGATTACCATGGAAAATTTATAAGACTTTCAAGCAGGACTRGTTCAAGAAATCAAAAACAAAGGAGAGGAAGAACATACAGAGTTAGAAAGAATAAGGGACAAACAAGCCCAATTACAGGAGAASTATGACACAACACTGTAACATAATAAGGAAGCTAAAGGTAGAGTAGAATATTCTCTAAAGAATAAGGAAGAGGTAGAGGAGAGAGATGATATGACATTAAAGGGAAAGCATGAGTATTAGGGCATGACAAAGAAGACCCAAGTAGTAGTCCAAAAATTGTATAAAACAATTCCATAGGTTCCCCTAGTAGTTGAAGCGACTATGGAGGAACAAGTTTAGAGGATTTGTGAAGTAATTAAGGTATTCAGATCAGAGATAGAATATTTAAAGCTAAGGACCATTTTTGGATCACCACCATAGGTATGTGAAGGAAGAGCGAGAACGAAAACCACAACAGTTAGAAACATCAAGAATATTTAGGGTGAATGTGTGAAACTTTGTGAGGAGAACGTGTAGGTGTGGATAGAGTTGATAGAAGACCCAAAAATGAAGGTTGTAGAGACCAATATAAAAGAGGTGCAAGAAAATACATAACATGTAGCATAAATTTCGAGTACACTACCATTGGTAGCATGCATGTTAGTCATTATAACTCAAGGATAGGTACCTGTAGAAGTGGAGAAAATGAGGGATCAACAAAATATCCTGCAATAGATATTGGGACCACTGAAATAAGAGGTAGTGCGGGTAATTGGAGACTTGGATATGGTGCATGGTAGGGTGAAGAAAGCAATGATGGAAGTAGAGGGGAAACTTACAAACTTGACCGCGCAAATAGTAGAGGATATAACAACAACAGAGGACAAAATCATAAAAGAGGTAGAGGGGTAAAAGGAGGCCTCTCAAAAATTCATTTCAACATGGAAGAGAAGGAAACAAGATTGAGTAGCTCGAGATGAGCCATATGTGAGTGTCGGGGGGCTTTTTTATAGGTAGTCTTGAAATAATTTTTTGTAGTTTTGATAAAGTTTTGAAGAAAAATCCTATGTATATGTAAAGTGCGTAGAGGAAGAAGGAAATATAGAGAGTGTGTAGCTTAGGAACATGTAGAAGGAAAGTGTGTAGAAGGAGGAAAGTACAAAAAAGGAAGACAATGCACAACTCGAAGAATAAATCTCGGAGAATAAATCTAGAAGAATAAAACAAGGAAATAAATCGTTATAAGAGAATGACAACCTAACATTCCAGAAAAACAAGAACAATATAAAAGCAACATGAAGGATAAAAAGAAGAAGAAAGTGTTGAATATCCAGTTAACTAAGTTGGCCATGCATTGTAATGGGATATTTTTGGGATGGATAGATTAGGGTTTTTATCCCTATCCGTTGATATAAATATGTAACAGGTTGGGAGATTACGGGTTCAGTTGGTTGGTTTAGCTAGATGTTATTCTGATGAAGTTTGATTATGATAGATTATGTTATGTTATAGTCTAATTGATAATGAATCTAGAGTTATTTAATGTAATATCCGAAGGTTGAGAAGGATGAATAAAGGAATGATAAATATATGATATGGAATCATGTGTTGTCTATATTTCTATGTTTGATTATGACTACTACTTGCATGCATTGTAGAATAGTTTCATATGATATTTAAGAAGGGTGAAATGATTCATCACCATGACAATAACAAATATATATAGTAAACTCGAATACGATAAGTATAGGAATTTGAATCATGTGTAAGTTAATAATAGAATACAACATAGTTATACGCACAACATAATAAGGAAGAATGAACCGAATGTTTTTCTCCCATTCCCTTACCACTACAGAAGCTTGGTTCTCGCAGTCCCCATAGATAGCTCGGGTGAGACTTCATCTATGCAAGAAGGTGATGCCGAAAGGGATGGTGTTTGGTGGATTTTTTTAGTCTTATATAATAGAACCTTGGGTCTTACAACCCTTGCGCAAAATAATGCCAACAAGTGGTTTGAACAAAAAAATTATTGAGCTTGTTAGACATGGAAAAAGGATAGAAGAGAATTGGTTAGATATTCGAGAAAAAATTAGACACCTCTCACAAATCCTCTAAAGAACATGAAGTGATTGGTTCTTTGTCTAAAGAGACTTTTAAAAATGTTTAGAATATTTAAATGTTGAATTCTTTAACATTCTAAAATATTAGTTTGTTTTTAATAAGAAATTTGTACCTTTAGAGAGGTTGTTTGGAATATTTGGATGCTAAGTTATTCACCCAAAACTTTTGTATATGCTCTTAATAAAGAGCTTTAAGAATTTATTAATACCAACCACATTTACGGTATTTATGTCTTCCATATTTGAGTAGGGGTCTATGGATTTGTATATCTACCCATTAAAACGCCCTATTTTTCATTGTGGAGTTGTATATCCCATCTACTTCAAAAGGAGGGAAGCATAAACATCACAATTTTGAGGGGGATTACACTCCGCAACCATTTATGTATCATGAAATACATGAGTATTATTAAATAAAAAAAAATTTACACATTCATAGGAATTACTTATTATATAGGATAGTGTTATATTTTGTTCTGATAAAATTTATTTTATTTACTTTTTATATCCTTCTTAAGTTAGAGATATGTCTTCGTCATTCTTGTTTGGTAAACACATTAATGGTGCAAAGGATCTCTTGCATATTTACATTCTCAATGTTTCTCTTTCATTACTATTTTAATCTATTATTATGATAAAACACTAGTAGAATTAATGAGCTATATGAGAAAAATGATATCATTTCAGACAATATTATAATTATTATAATTGATTAGATGATAAATAAACCATACTAGATAAATGGCTTATTGGAGAAGGAGATGAAACTTATACAATGATAAATGGTTGTTAATATGAGCCATAACTTCTATTAAGAGAATTATGGCTATGCATGTAATTTAATATAATCTACTTTGGATGGGTTGAGAACCATTGCTTAATTTTAAGTTATTATTATAAAGATCATTTTTCTTTGGTGAAACAATTATGTAAATTGTGGTTGTTTATTAATAATGGGAATTCGTATAGACATAAATGTTTTACTAGTTTTATGGAGAATAGTGTGAGGAATTCATTAGCAATCATATACTATAATATAGTTTCATAATGAAAGGTTGGAAAATGATGGACCTGAGAACATCATTTTGAGGTTTATTTTACAATAATTGTTTTGTGCACCTTTGTCTCTCATATAGATATAACTTAGAATATAAAACTATTTATTACACTTGCACAATTTTAGTGAAAATTTATTTTATATTATTCACTTTTGCAATGATGTATATCAATCGCTTTTTATAATGGCCTCATTGCTCTAAAAATGTTTCGTTCCCACTTTTGTTGTGACAATTTTAATCTCTGGAGTATGAATCTCATCAACACCATTACCATTAACATTACTGCTTTTGACTTTTGTTCTTGTTCTGAGTCACAATGCAAGTGTTCAAACCTAGAAAATATAGCAATGACCAATATAATTACACAATAGTTGTATATGTAGCTGACATAATCACATGTAAACAATTTAAACAATAAAAAAGCATACTCGCATCTAGTCCAAAACCCCCAAGTCCTTTACCATTTTACTAGAACCCTTGTCGTAAAAACCTAATAGGTCATATAGAACCAACTATGTGGGAAAACGACCACCTGCAAAGCTAACAACAACATGAACTTGATCTCTAACATGTTTTCTATGCTATACAATGAGTTTTCAAACTTTTGTGGCATTGCATGATCCTTTCAAGGTTTTTGAGACTTGAAAATTTCTTTACCAATTTAAATTGTAATGAGCCCACCTAAACATGTTCTTCATTTGAAGTTCATAAAGAGGTGCAGAGTTCAAATCTCTTGCATACCATTCTCCCTTTCTCAAATGAAAATGAGAAAAGATCTTGTTGATGACATGAAATGTAGAGAGGAAGTCACCTAAATGGTATATGACTTGGGCACAAGAAAATTTTGGATAAATTGACATTAATATGGCATTTTTGTATAGTTGTTAAAAAAGCACTGTAAAGATAGAAGATTTACTAAAAATAATATAATAAAATTTTGTTCATATCCATACCTCTATGTATTTATTTATGCATGGATAACTAATATATAATATATTATCTATATATATTATAATATATAATAGATATATAATATATGTTATAATATATATTATAATATATAATATTATACATTATAACATATATTTTATGGCCCCCTAATTATAGATGCATGAAATATATAAAATAATCAATAAGTCTTTATGTCTCAGAAGTATTTACACCTTATTGTTGACAATATCACACAATATTGCTCCGTTGTATAATTTGATGGAATATTCTACCGCATATAAGGTGTTGAATGTTTATTTAAGAACACCTTTGTTGGCTTGAAAATGATACCCATTCCAATTGATCACTTGACTTGTCGGTTTCCCATGTTTTACCTCTTGTTTGTCAATCAATAGTGTGATATTATTTGAAGTACCTTTTCAATGCACTAAAAATTGGGTAATAAAGTAAATGTTTCTTCCTCATTAATAATAGAGCTAATCAAAATGCATATTATATAAATAAAACAATTCGTCACAAAATATTTGTAACGACCTTGCTTAAATAGGTGTATATAATAATTAATTATAATTAATTTAATAATATAACTGTCTTAAAAGATTAGCTAAACCATAATTATTTCTTAAAATAACATTGACTAATTAATTATTATTAATTAGTTATTCATGATGTTTAATGATTAATTTAAGTATTAATTAATTCATTAATTAATAAGGTAAATAAATAAAAGGAGGATAATAAATTATATTATTAAATTAAGTTACGTACCCAAAAATGGATGACATATTAACTACAAGGGATAAGATATTAAATAAAGGGGATAAGGGGCACTAACGGGAAAGGATAAGAAGGTAATAAATACGTTAGGTAGGGAGTAAATGAGGCGGGGGAGTCGGTGAAAGGAGAAATAAGGAGGGAAAGGAGGTTTACGGCGGGGGATTTTACGGGAGGTTGGGGATGGATTTTGGGAGCTCTGGGATTTGCAGAGAGAAGTGAAATTTTGGAAGTGGGATTGTATCAGTCAGGCACCGAGGTTGCTGGAGGTTTTGGGCATGGGGGCCAGGATATCTATATGATATCCTGGAGATAGGAAGTTACTTAGTTGGCAGGGAGGAACTAGGTTTTGGGCAGTGTTTTGCAGTGTTTTGCAGCAGCGGTCAAGGAGGCAAGCGACGGACAAACGGAGGATTATTAGCATCAGACTTAGGTATTTATCTAAAATTATGCATTGTTGTATTATGTTAGAAAAATTTATTATTCACTGTAAAATTTAAGTTACGGAAGTTACTGTTATGAAATTATTGTCTTAGTTTATGAAATAAATTGATGTAAAATCTATTCGGCCCCTTACATTTGGTATCAGAGCCCTGGTTCAAAATCTGGAACCAAGGGCCTACCTACCCATCCATAAATTTAAATAAACACTCCTATTTAATTATAGTAAATCCCTAAATAAATGTATTAGGGTAAATATAAATTTGGGCCTTAAGGGCCAAGTTCCCAGCTAAAATTCCCCTCTGCTTAACCTGCAAACCAAACCAAACGCACTATTATTTTGATAATAGATAAACAAATCTAAATATAAATAAACAAAATGAATTGAAAAAAAAATATTGCATTACACATCCCATAATTGTTAGTCGTGCATATTTTTCTGAAATGAWTTATATTTTGTATTTTGTACCTTCAGTAAAATTTTACTATTCACTTTAGGAAACTAAGAATTTTGTATTGCCTCTTTCTTGATATATTTCTTCAACAATTTAGATTTCTAGAAACTTATTAAATAAGATTTTAAAATTTAAACTTTAGCAGAGTTCAATCTCTAAACGCCTTTCACAATAACCATAAAAATAATGCAAAAAACTATTGCTAATGAAACCTCAATAATTCTAAAAATAATAAGCCAGCCATGCAACACCTGTGTGAGAACAACCAACGTGGCCCGATCTGTTTCACTCTTTTTCCGCGCAGGCGTTCATTCCTACCTATAGTATTCATTCATTGGAACCTGGCATCTTCCCCCTTCTCTGCTCCAAGCCGGCTAACCATGTGAAAATTCTTGGGTGATAACCGCCAACCTCCAGGGAAGATCCTAGCGATCCGCTGATTCAAGTTAGATCCATAGTAACAGGGCTATTTTCAATCTGGGGTAATGATTATCTACATACATCCAACTTTCAAGAGCAAAATAGACTGAATAGGTCGATACATCATCAAGCTCATCCTCCCTATTGTATACATATTTTTGCAGGCATGACATTCTTATAAAACCCGAAGATTACTAAGTCGTTGGGGCACTAGGATTCATGTATCCTTTCAAGTACATATATCTCTGATCTAATCTCTGAATAGAAGAAGAACATAGTATTACTGGGGAAGAAGATAGTATTACTAGGTCGATCAAAATACTACAGTTTTTGTTAGAGGCGAACCCTTTGGTCGAGTGCATTGATGAGACCACTCTTCACCACTGCTAATGAGGCCAGTGCGAGTGGGATTCCACTCCAAATCTCTGA